>QGOH01006838.1:0-12453 GCA_003313155.1 Boletus sp. MG95
ATCAGCAGAAAGCAGTCGCTGAGGTGAGTAGTGAATTTCCTCTGTAAAACGGATACTGAACATCCCGCAGTACGAGAGAAGTCTCCTGTCAATGCCAGAACTTCAGTGTGACACTTGCTCAAGCGACATCGAACGCTATTACGATGCCCAGAGTATTGTGGTGAACTATAATAAACGCCTCTTCCCGATGGCTGCCGGCGGTGCTACTAATCAGAATATCCTTGCAACTGGTCGAATAATCATTTTAAGGAATTCAGTGAGTATGACTCTGTAACTCGACGCAGACTGATGAACGTGGCCTTTCCAGCACTTTTATCCCTTTCATGCAGCAGTATTGCTGAAACCCGATCTCCGGGAGTCAGGAAGTGAGCAGAAATACTTTATCCTCGCTCTCGTGGATCAGAGGTTGAAGAGCGCCAAGCAGGGTATACTCATCCCTTCCCGAGTTGATCCAGCTCACCAATACCTTAACATAGTTGCTGATGGAGTTGTAGTTCCCAAGTGGCCTCCTGTTCCCTCGGCGCTGAAGCCTGATCATGCTACGTACGAGGTTACTAGCGCTAACTTGAGCAGTATATCTTTCATCACAAATAAAGCTGTGAAGGTGAGGTGTTACACGGTATTAGATCTTTGAGGGATATTCAGAGCTTCGAGCGCAGGTAGATGCTTCCGCGATTGTTGACAGTCATAGAAAGGCCCCTATTCTTGATGCAACGTCTGCCCTAGAGGCTGTAGTCATGGAATGGGCTACAGCTGGGAAACTACTAGAGATAGACTGGAGTCGCATGCGCACTCTTGAATTCCAGGAGACTCTTCGCGCTAGAAACGAAATTCTCAAGAATCTTCAGACGTTCGAGTGCATTCACTGCGAGGACTTTGATGACCATGCGAGTCCATGCAATTAATCTCATCCCTGACTAGAGCATTGATCAGCTCAACAGTATATTCATCTTCACGGACACAAGGTTTTACGGTCAAAGATAGCCACACTGAAGGATGCAATTTCAGAACAGAACTTGGAACTTGTTCCAGAGTACGAACAGAGGATCCAAGTTCTCAAGGAGCTCAAGTTTATCGACGAGAACCAGACAGTCCAACTTAAGGGGCGAGTGGCTTGCGAGGTAGTTTCCCTTTGTCTTGACACGACATACATCACTGACCGCTATGTAATAGATCAACTCGGTCAACGAACTTGTTCTTACTGAGCTTATCCTTGAGAACACGCTCGCAAACTATGAGGCTGAGGAAGTGGTTGCACTTCTTTCCTGCTTTGTCTTCCAAGAGAAGACGGACGTCGAACCCGCTATACCTCCCAGGTTGCAAGAAGGTTTGACGGCAATTGCTGCAATTACTGGTCGGGTTGGACGTATCCAAGACCGACGTAAAGTGGCTGCAGAAGAGTTCAGGTCCACTCTCAAAACTGGACTAGTCGAGGTGGTGTATGAATGGGCAAAGGGAATGGTAGGTAAAACTTTTGCGCAGCCCCATGCCATGCTTGACATCTTTCAAGCCGTTTGACCAGATTACCTTGCTGACTGACGTGGCAGAAGGGACCATCGTCAGGGTCATCACACGCCTAGATGAGACCTGTCGGGAGGTCCGAGATGCCGCAAGAGTGATCGGTGACACCGAACTGTTCAAGAAGATGGAAGAAGCGCAGAATAAGATCAAGAGAGATAGTGCGTTGACTCCCGCGTTCCGCCTCGCCTCTGTTGACACCATCTATACTAGTCGTATTCGCTGCAAGCTTGTACTTCTGACATTTCCTTGGTTGGCATAGAGACAGAGTCAGCTTATTGGCCGACTATGCTACGCACAGTGTGTTTGAATTTACCTAAGCGGTCATGCATCATGTATCTCGTGGAGTAGCATTCCAATAGCCAGTGGTAGTCCGCCAGAGATTTAAACGGCCATCGTTTGCTTCGTTGACTCATCTCAACTGCGCCTAACATGGAGGCACCCGACGGGGAACATACTAGCGAGTCCGCTGCCCACGCTGCTCTCGGTGATAATAGCGCGACGGCAGAACCAGCAGGCACCGGAAGCCACACCGACGGCAACATTGACTCATGCTCCCTTCTTACCCTGAACGTCGGCAATGTCGTGCCACATCAACGCCGTCGGGTCAATCCAGAAAGCCTGGCGTTGCGTCTCGGACCCGACCTGGTACGGGACTTAGATGCCCTCATCACGCCTGGCAACACAGAAATGCCATCATTTTCCGTTCGCAAGGAGCTCCAAGAACGATATAATATTGACAGGAGACACATTTACGACTACTTTCACAGCAGGGGCTTGCGCGTGGTGAAAGAAGACAAGCACGGCAATCCGATGGCGGTGAAGGAACTTGCCATCCCCTTGGTAATTGTCCATCTTTACGCGGGATCATCAACTCACGTGCGGTCTAGCCTAACCTTCGCCCTGTGCGACAAGTACCCATCAAGACCTCTCATTCACACGCTTCGTACCCTGTACCAGCAGAAAGAAAGCTCTTCAAATCCCGCGGTGTTACGAAAGCAAAACCCGGTCGTCCAAAGAAGAGTCCATCAGTGAATCCCAGGACAGCCTGCGAAACCGATGGATCCGCAGACACCATCGCCCCTGTTTCGGAACATTCTCCGGGCGCAATTCCAGCACCTACCTATGTTTCGGTGAACCCGCTTCTTCCCCACGTTCCACTCCCTCCTATGGTGGAAGAGGACGAGAACTGTAATTTCAACTCGGTCGTCAATCCCCTAGATGAGTCGTTCTCGGTGAGACGCGCCATTGGGGATATCGCCTATGCCTATCGACATAAATTAGTATTCGAGAGAATGCGGGAGCTCACCGAACACCCTGCCAAGTTGGTTCTCACAGATGATTGGTCATTTTCATGGAACGAGACTTCGCCGTGTTCTGCAAGCACCAAGGGATTACTACTTCCCCACGCGAAACCTCTCACTCGGGACGAACGACATGTGATCTACGAAACTCTGTCTGAAAGTCTTGGACCCGCACACGGTATCCAGGAGTGTCAAGGTACTTACAGAAAACACATGGAAGCACGCACAAAACTCTATTTTGAGGGTCTTGTGTCTGCTCCTTGCCACCACTCTCAGCAACCCGCCAGGACAAGCCCGTTATTGGATCGGAAGCCCTCTTTAGGAACCAACGAATTCAGGCACTGGCTTTCTGAGACTAGGTTCATCAAACGCGATGGTATAATTGGCTCTAGCCACAGAAACGCCAACGTGGCAAAGCAACAGGACATAGATGGAGTTATGGATAAAGAAAATTGGCAGAGAACCAACTCCCATCGGACACAAACGCTGGATGAATTGTTCCCCCCGCCGGGAAACCACTTGGACAGCGACCCCATCACGGATTCACCCGTTGTCCACACGCAAGAAGTTACCCGGATGACCGTACATGCACCAGGTGTCGCCGACGAATGCAGCGGGGGAGGTCAGTTGCCACTCTCGGTTATGTCCGGTCCAAGTTTATCTATCCTTCCGGATATATCAATCGCCGGAATTCGACCAACTGGCGAAGCACTATCAGGCTTCCCAGGGACACAGGAGGTTAAGACTCGGACGTCGGTTGCTAAGATGGACGGCCATCCTCAGTGGCTGGAACACGTTCCATATGCGGCTCACCCAGGGCGAGGTGCTGCCCTGAGTGAAACGCAGCGCAGAGGCCGCAATATGTCCAATAACGCGCGGAGCCGCCTTCCATCCTCCAGCCCACGCAAAACTCAAATACGTGATCTGGATAGAATTTGGACAAGACCAGTTACGTCCCGTGATGCGAGGAGACGAACCCCTTCTGCCGCAGGTGGCATCTGACTACCCTCCCAGTTAGTGCATGTGGGATTCAGAGCATCTTTGATCACCAATCACGGTACGCCCTTGGCGTTGTTGACATCAATGGCGCGACGCCCCCTGTTTACGGTACAGCATCTTTTTTTTTTCCATCAGTTGCACGACCCTGTTCTTTTCTTTATCCTCGGTCACAAATAGGAAATCATCACCCCGTAATGTTATTAAATTATGTCCTGTATACCTCTTTGTTTTGCGGCAATGCAATGGATTAAACCGAACAGAATCGTTGCAAGTCCATTACGTCTAGCTAGACCAGAGCACCCGTGAATGAGAATCAAAATACATGACGTCTATCATAGACTATGGACTCCATTGCATGCTATACATATGCTGTATCGATATGATGCCTTGAAATAATCACTTCGTTAGAGAAAGATACGTGCGCGTACAGAACGTCCTCGTGGCCTGTGTAAATCACTGCCACCGTATTGGCAGATCCACATACCCACGGGAATACATCTTTTCCTCCACGGAACAAGGTCCGCTGGTTGACCGATGTTCTTGACAGAACGTCAACCCTTGTTGTGCGAACCGGTTATTTGCTGTCGCTGTGATGAGATCTACACACATTGATTCCGGTGCGTGTTCCTCGTCATAGTCAATGTCATCCAGGGCGCCGCTGCTGCTGGGCGGTTCCTTGAACTGGTACCTGACAGCATCCGAGACAGGCTGACAGAGCAACGGGAGGGGTGACAGTGTCCGTGATGGATGTGAATCGTTTGCGATGTCGTTCGCACTAAATGCGAGGTCAGCCAAGGGTATAGGCGGTATGGGGCGAATCGGTTGAGGTTGCAGGATGGGCAGTGGATTGGATGCGGGTCGTGATGAATGTGGTGATGGAACGGAAGATGCGAATGCGCCTGCAAGCGATGATGACGATATGTGATTGTACAGTGAAGGTGAAATCGGTGGGAACGAAGATGTCAACGATGAATAGCTGCGGTGGGTATACGTGTGTTGCGAGGGGTATGAAGAAGCTTCAGGAACGGGGGGAGAAGACGTCATGGGGGTAGGCGAGTGCGTTTTCTCGGTCCATCGCTGGTGAGTAGCAGCGGTGGACCGGCGCGACGTGCTCGGGTAACCTGGAACAGAAGCAGACAGCCTTCGGTCGGCCGGAGCAGAAACGCCAAGATCTGTGTCACAGGACGATGACAGAATGTCACCTAATGCGCCTTCCAACGCAGAGGTGGACTTGATGACGTGTGGCGCCGATGCACCGTAGAGTGGTGAAGGTTCTCCGTCTATCCCTTCCATCTCGTCCGCAAAGTCAGAGTCGATGTAATCCTCTTCGTCATCACAGTCGAATTCGTCAAAGTCCATGACCTGGAACTCCATTTCAGCCACATCGTGTTGTAAGAACGGAGAAGATGGCGTCAGGATGGAATGCGAAGAAATGGAAGACGGGGTGTCGATGTCTGGTGCAAGAACGGGTTGGGGAGGGTGAATAGTCACCTTTGGATTGACAGCGGTCTCGGGAGGTGATGATGATCGAGGAGGGAGGGGATAAAATGTCGAGCATGAGGTAGGGACAGCGGTTACCCAGCTATCCTTGGAATAGTATTGCTCGTAGCCCGAGTAGATATAGCTTGGTGAGGGACTTCCGGATGTGTGGAGGTGAGGGTACATGGCGGTTCTTGGTGAATTGTGCGAATCGGATGGCGAATATATGTGCGGCTGTAGGACCGCCCGCCGAGCGGATAATTTATCGTTCACGGGATAAGGGTAGTAGGCAGTGGAGATCATAAAGTCTGAATCGGGTGACACAGGGTGGCCCAAGGGAAGCCAATTAACCGATGGTAAGGATCTCGGGTAGGAGGATGGGGTACTATCAGGGATGACTCAGGCTGAATGATACTGAGCATTTATACCCGTGTATCTCTGTGACGTTGGCAATTGATCGGATGCCTCGAAAGTGGGCGACCTCAACTTAGGGCTGCGCTCGGGGCTTCTATTTATCAAATGGCCGCGATGGATCCGAGGTGGCAAGGACAGGTCAGCAGGACAATGGCGAGATGGCCCTTGTGAAACACGTTTTAACTAGGCCGAGTGTGCCACACGGGATCAAGAATGGACACACTCGAAAGGGATCGCCATCCTGAGTTGAATTCAGCGCCATAGGTGTCCTATATCCGGTCAATCAGCGGACTGGATGTGACTTGTGAATCAGGAAACGAATGGGAATAGTTTTGCGATGCGCGAGTATTGACGGTGGAGGAAGGGCGCACCTGGAACGCGTGTTGACAGCGGCATGAAACCTTGAGTGACGCGGTGTTCTATGGCGACGAGCGAGTATGATACCGTTATGGAACTGCTTCCATAACACTCTTCCGTGATTTGACGTTGCCCCGTGTGTCTGGGCGGTCTCTGGCGTCCGTGGGGAAACGTGCGTACAGCCAAGTGCATATACTCACAGACAGTCATCAGCCCACCGGGCCAGATATAGGAACGCCAGGTAAGCTCAGCTCCCTTCATTTTGACTAAACCCCGCAGTGTTAAACTAGTGTGGACGGGCCCACGATTATAATCTCGTAACGGATGCGAAATACGTCGTGGAGCTCGGAGCCAGGGATCGATATCGAAATAGTGTTCGGGGGCGACCCTGCCTCATCTCCCGCGTCAACGCGCAGCAGCTGATCAGGCTGTACCTACGCATGATGGCTGGCCAACCTGGGCTGGCTGGAACCATCCGATTCATATGCGCTGATTGCCAGCTTGCCACCGTGCCACCTGTCTGGCACTGGACATCCTGCCATGCGCCTCCAGCAAGGTCAGGAAGCACCGATCTGCGCCATCGATTATCTTTCTTGTTACGAGTTCGACAGATAGCAGCCCATCAGGCATTGACGACAAATGTGGCCAACCCACCCTTTTTTCTGCAACGCACCGGAAAACCCAGCACCTCAATTCAGGAGTGTAATACGGCACCCACAGATATCGCGACCCTGACTCCTGGATAGGCGCTTCGCTAAAAATCACTCCAATTCCAACTTGTTCCCGACCGCCGCCAAAATGGGCGGGAAGAATGATGGTGACAGTGTATACATGTATAGTGGTACCTGGACGAGACTAATAAAGGACAGTGAAAAACGGACCATGAAAATGCGGAAGCGGGAACAAACGGAATACCCGCGAATATAAACAAGGCCTCCAAAGCATCAAGGGATGCGTATCAGCAACGAAAAACATCGATTACACACTCAAACATCACCGCAAACACAAACTTGGAACCACACGGACATGTTTACTCAACAACAAGACCGCCCATTGCCCTCTGGACGTCCCGGATAGTCGAGTCAAGCGGTCCCCGCGGCGTGGAGACAGGGCTGCCGCCCCCAATCGAATTTCCATTGATAACGCGTGGTCCCAACGCGGGGTGTCTCACACCAAGTGCAGCACCAAGCATTCTCTTCCCTGGGTCACCGATCTTGGGAGGCCCCTCGGCGTGCAAGATTGCAGGATCCTCGTGAGAGACAGCCGAATTAATAAGGTCGTTCAGCGAAGGGTGAGAAGGAAGCGAGGGAAGCGTAGGGGAAGGTTCCCGGCCATTGATATTGGGCGAGTGCTCTGAAATGGTTGTATTGGCCACGTGACCGTTTCCGTTACGAAGACCGTTGCCGTTCTGGCTGTTATTAGTGCTGCGGCTGGGGAAAACCGAAATGGAAGCGGCGCGCATGTTGTGGCCACGCGAAGGGTTGCTGTTGTGCTGGCCACGGGCATTTACTATCTGGATGACGCTCTGGGCATCAGGACCGTCGTATGGCTTAATGGTTGCAGTTGGATTGGTTGCCAAAATGGCAGGAGGGAATGCGAGGGAATGAAGATAGGCACGCTTGGCTATATAAGAAAAACGTTGTTGAGGACGCTTATGCACGAGCATGTGGCATACATCACGACGTACCTACGGAAGCGTCTTGGAAGACGATTAACAGGCTGGTATCGTCTCTCCATTTGATCTTGAACCCTCCGCCGACATTTTCCCACTCGGAAAAAGCAGCTTGGATGTCTTTCGTTTTGAGCTCCTTGGCGAAGCCAGTCAAGGACAAAATACGAGTTACGGACGCAGAGAGTCCAGAGGTCGAGGCCACAGACATATTTTGACGAAATTAGAGTAAATGCAAAGGTGAACGGATAGCACTGAGTCTGAGCGAAGGAGAGGATATCGAGAGAAGGTCGGATAAGCGGGCAAAGTGAGGACTGGTACAAGTTGAAATTGAGACGTTTGCCGAGTTGGAACGTGCTCGGATGGAGACCCACCGGGAAAGCGAAGTGCGTAAAATGCGTGATGGACTGCTTGAACGCGGCGAAAGGGAGTGTTGTGTTGAATGTTGTACAGACGCTGACGAACGACGATGAAGAACAAAAGAACAAAAGAGACAACGAACGCTCGACGAGTCTGTGTATGTTCTTGACCACCTTTGTGTCCGATTCCCACGAGTCCCCTGCTGTCTTCCAACTCCACTGACATCGTCGCGTACGTCTGTGGCCAAGCGAAGTCATCCGAGCCGAACGCTGATCAGTCAGAGACTGTAGGACTGTCTCCCAGTGACAACGAGAAGCAACTCAACGCGCTGACGGCGAGTACTCGTCTTCTCATATTCACCTCTTCCTTATTGGGAGTCTCTCTAATCCCCTCTCAACGCTAGACATGATCATGGACAACGACCTGCTGCGTGCATGGATGCTCGTCCACGAGCTCAGCGACCAGCTCGTTCACAACCAAAAAATGACCGGCGCCCTCCAATCCAGAGCTGTGTCGCTCAAGGTCCGTTTGACACCCTCTTCCCTAACCAGGTTTTGCTGACGCGGCAGCTCGACAGGAACAAGCTGCACGTTCCGGTTCAGGTTTCGCGCTCAGGCGGTTTAACACCGATATCTCAAAGGGTTCGTCCTCCGCCCGCCATGCGCAGCAGGATCTGATTTTTGGCTGCGCCGCAGAGACGTTCGAATCCGAATTGGAGCGTATGAACGCCCAATTCATCATCGAGAACCAAACTTTATTGCACGAGAACAAACAACTCAGCCTCTTGCTCAAGGAGTACGAACACACGATGGAAACCATCATGACAAAGTTCCGCAATCATGCAGTGCGTCCTGGCTTGGCTAACGTTGCACCTTGTTATCCATCACTGACAGGGGAAACTATTTCACAGCTGGCTGCGCAGCAGCATGAACTGACCTTGACGCGCCATTATGAAAACCTCATACTTGCATGCGACTCACAAAATCAATTCAATGACCTTGCTACGGAGACGCAGACCGCCATGAGCCTACAGCGCCTCGCGCAATGCCTTCGAGCGCTCTACCGTTCTATGACCGGCGAAGATCCAGATTCTGCTGACGAGGACTCGGCAGACACAGGGGTTGACATACAATCACTCATTGACACCCTCTCCGAAAATGCGCCACCGAATTTCCGGGAAGACTGGGCGCTTGAACGCGAATCTGAAATCACTCGACTGGAGAAAGAAAACGAAGACCTACGGAGGATGCTCGGCATTGACCCCGCCTCACTCGCCGAAAAGGGTGTCACTCTGGATTTGGATCGAGAGGAGAGCGGGCGATCCTCGACCTTGAGGGTGGACCCAGCCCGGAAGCGGAGCGAGTCGATTTCGAGTGGTTCTAGATTTGGTGGCTGGAACTTTGACAATGAACAACAACAAGAGAGAGTGGCTTGGGCAGGTTGGGAGTCCAACGTTCCTCAACCTCAACCCCAGCAAGCACCGTCGGGGAATGGCCCACCCTTGCAGCGCACGATGGACATACCAAATAGCATGCGTATCCAGCAACCACGGCGACCACCCATGTTCACACGGAATGTTGTTCCTGCCCCACCAGTTAGTGTTGGTCCAAATCGTAATATCCCCCCGTCATCATGGGTTCAGCAGCCGGTGTTGGACCGGGCATGGTCGCAAGGTGGTTCTACTTTAGACCTTAGTCGATGATTTTAATAACCATAATTGCGATACCCCCTCCTAATTATTATAGTGTTCTCTCCAGACTGACTAGACGATATCCGAGAATGATTATCTATGATTGCATTGTAAGGATCGCGACGGAACAGGAGATTGCGAAGGAGCGCAAGAGGACCATCGGAAAGACGTGGCTACGCGACGAGCAACAGAACAAGAATATGCGACAGGAGTGAACCAGCTGTATGTACGGAAAGTCGTGACTGCGCGACGAGAAAGCAGAACAGTTTGTACGGAAAGTCGTGAGAGGGTATCGCGAGATTGCAGGCAGACAAAGATATCGATACAACGGATGCATCACCCCCAGCAACGCGCACCAAGGACACCAGAAAGTCGTACACTGGAAAACAAGGGATGGAGAAAGGAACGGAAACGATAATTAGAATTAAATGTGCATAACTCATTATAGAGTCCTTGGGAGACCTTGCAGGACATTATATTGAGGTCATATCCATAGATGTATGGGCGCGGATCAGCGTTTGATGTGGGCGGCTTACGCGACCACGAAGCGAACCTCACATCCAAGCCCACTTCGCCCTCGGCCCTCGAAGGCAATACCAAGCATACGTTCCTTGCCGCAGCCAAGCCCGCCTTCGCGCGCTCGACCTTCCCACTCCTTGCCACGGGCATACATGAGGTTTTGCAAAGCCCTTAACCGGAGGACCGCAGGGTTTGCGACGGGTCGCATACGGTATGCCAGCGCAGCAGGTGGTGTACGGGGTCGTAGCGGCGAAGGAAAGATGATAGCGTTCTTGGGAACGGGAGGTTTAGGCAGACCGGTAGTCCCCGATTGCTGCGACACGAGCGGAATGAAGTGCACAGGTTGGGAGATATGACTGATCGATATTGTCGCCGCGTTTGCAAACTTTCGGACGTCTTTGGCAAGTGCGCGATAGCCTTCGGGTCGCACCTGCCGCTGACATCGCCATGACCTGTGAGGCTGTGAAGATGCGGCAGGGTCAAGGTAGGGAGGTCCTGCAGTGAATATTGTGGCGGCAATGTAGGCGGATTGTAGACCTTTGGCGGCCTCGACGATGGTAGCGACAGAGCGGGTGACACGCTTTACCAGGGCACCTCGTATGTAGAGAGATGAAAAGGTTTCGGTGGGAGAGCCGGACGGTGTAGCACACGGGTTGTCGTCTTCAAGGGGGGTGGGACCATGGTGGGACAAGATTGGAGGAGACAAGGGGCTCTCTTCAACAGAGATGCGAACAAAGGCACGGCGTGGGTGACTTTCACGTTGAGTCTCGATAAGAGTGGGAAGACAACAGGGCTGGGAAGTGGTGGGAGAAGCCAACATGGATGAATCAGGGGTAGTGATGTCGGTGGCCGTGGAACGCCAGCTGCCAAAAGAGAGCCACGAATTGGAGCGGGAGGGGGATGGAGAAGATGACAAGGACGCGGCTGACACAGAAGACGGGACGGAGGGCACAGTGGGAGTAAGAATTGGGGTTTTCAAAGTCTGTTGGTCGCGGTCAACGTCTTTACCTTTGGCCTTTCGTCTCTCCCCTTCTTGCCACTCGACGACCTGGAGAAGGCTGTCGAGGAGCTCCGCGCGCACGGAAGCCATGCGCCGGTGAGAGGCTGGGCTCGTAATAGGCAAGCCGGCGATGCGTCTTGCGTCTTCTGCACGCTCCAAGGGGTCGAGAGGGAAGAGTTTGCCATTCATGGCATTGATGACTTCTTTGAAAGGGACGGAACGGTTCTGGGACCCAGGAGAGTGGGTCGAGGCCTTCTTGGCGGCTTTTGGCCAGCGACAAGGTAGGGATGAGGTGGATGGTTTGGATGGAGGCATGAAGGTATACTGAAAGGGATATTGGTCTCGATTGGTGGAGAGGGGGGTCTCCAACCGAGACTAGGGATGTGTGGTCAGAGCGAGCGTGGGGAGGGGGGAAGGAAGACGCACTCTGGTAGGATGGTGTTGGGTGTTCCTCTCCGCGAGACGATGGGAACGTTCTTGTTCGAGGGCATTGTGTTCTCGTCGCTGGAGAGCACGGAGTCTCTCTGCGTGGAGACGGTTCTTCTCGTCCTCCCAGAGTTTTTCGCAAGCTCTGAGACGGTGTGCGCGCTGTGATTCGTGCCAACACTGCCTTTGTCTGCGCTGTGTCTCTTGCACGGCATGCTTGTCGGCGTCGTCGAGAGTGAGTGGGCCGGAAGGGGCGAAGCAGATGTCAAAGTCCTCGTCGCAGACCTGATCGATTCGGGGATCGGCGTCGTCGGTGATGTGGATGCCTTTGAGTTTCAAGAGGAGGATCTTTGCGAGACGGATGTTGTCGAGCGCGTACGCAACCTGGACCTGGTCTTCGAGCGACTGGGGGGGAGGGGCGGGGTCGGCGGGCGGAGACATGGCGTGTTCGGGGATGTTCGGGGATGTTCGGGGCCGTCTGCGTTCCTCGGATGCTTGTCTTGCGAGTGCGACGGGGGATATGTGAGGGGATCTGCCACGGCGTTGCATGTGGGGAGGGGGAGGAGGAGGACCGCGGAAAGTTGCAGAGAGCATTTGCGAGGACGGACGTTGTAATCCGATCGTTAAATACAAACGAGATCCCACGCGGTTTGCCTCGAGGCCCTTTTTCTTTTATGGGCGCCACTCGAAACAGCACACATGGCTGTCCTCCTCCTCC
>QGOH01006838.1:12502-24519 GCA_003313155.1 Boletus sp. MG95
CTCCTCCTCCTCGTCGCTCCCGGTGTCCACAGCCATCCCCCAATCGCGCCTCGAGGCTGCCTTTGTCCACCCACACTACCATTTACGACCCACCCGTGCCTGGTCTGATTCCACAGCACCACAACGTCCTTGTCGGACGTCGCTCGTATTCCTTTCCCCATCCCCTTCGGGCTGTTCTCATCCCCCCCTCCACCGACCTCTGTACGCGATCGTACACACTGTCCGCGGCGTGCCTTCTCTGCCGTCCGTAAACGTTTAAACAGGCCATGTGAAATCTTTAATCTTCCCAATCTACCTCCGCTGATCTCACACGTACACACTGATATGCATCTGCTTGTCCAAGCGTGTTTCCCAAGGCATCCCCATCCCGTATTCCGCTTAGATATCCCTTGTCCTTCTACCATCTCTTGGGTCCCTCCTCCCCAATCCAGCTTGCTCAGTCCCTCTGCGTAGCCTCGAGGCATCACTGATAATGATCGTCTTACGTTCCAGATGTCTCGCACTGCTCATGAATACAGCTTCCATCGCTGCTCCGCCTGCTGTCCTCCTCTTCTTTGGAATTCCGCCTCGTCTCCCCTGACCCGCCCTCCAGCCTTTGACAATCCACTCTCAGTGTTTCAGTTTGTGATCGCGACCCTGCATGTGTCCACTTGTCTCGCATATCACTCCGTAGCCTCGACACACCCTGATATGATCATCTGATGTTCTATCACGCCGCATCCCCTTTGACAGCTTCAGGTGCGTCGTTTAGGAATAGCTCTTTACTGATTCGTCGCGAACCCAGCCATGCGCGCGGCTCAGTACTGTCCCCTCTTGTTTTCCGTCTGGGCTGTCTCATCTATTTATTTCATATTCTGTCATATGGCCACCTGCCTCTGTCACTCATATCCAGCTGTTGAACGTGTCCCGTTTCCCAATACATACAATAAATCTCGCATGACCTGCCAACGGTGACCGGTGGCCGGTGACCTGTGTCCCACAGATGGGACACATAAGTACTCGGATACCCCAGGAACGCCACCGAGCATCGAGCTGTCCGCTCTATGAATCGCTCGGACTTGCACGTCCCCTCGCTGGTCATGGGTCTTGTCGCCTCCCCGCCGGCATCGGTTACTATCCATTGCCGGTCCACATACTCCGCGTTGTGACCGTAGCCTGCTCGGCCTTGGACGCACCCCAGCGCACGATGGTTCAACCGGCGAGTCCATCATGGTCTGTCCAAATGCGAGGACGAAGACCTTGTCAGTCGTCCTCTACACCGCGCATCCTTTCAACGCTAGCTACCGTTTTCACTCGGCAGATTGACATGAGCCCCGCCACGGTCGACCTTTCGTGCTGTCATCTGATGGCCCTTTGCGAGAAGAGCGTCCTCCCCGCGTACAGGAGCTTGAAGGGTGTGCTCGAGAAAGACGTTGACCATGTGTCAAAACTGCTCTCAGAACTGGACCCATTAGTAGACGCGTCCGAGGATCATTCTCGAATGGACCGTGCACTATCGGGAGAACCACAGGGCCCTCCGTCCATCGAGCCCGTGTTTACTCCGCAGGACCTCCCTTCATCTGATCCCGTCAATCCGTGGCGACGGAAACGAAAGCGTCGGCGGTCCTCTACCCTCGTGAGTAGTGCCTCCTGATTGATCTCAGGCATCCTCATCTTCTTCTGCCAACAGCAAGAGCCCGTCGTCATCCGTCCCACTGCCACCTTCGCTCCCACTATCGTCATTACCGCCTGTCCACCACAGCCAAAAGAGACCTCCTGCTGGGTGCCCTACCAAGACGCTTCCTTTGGTACACGGCTCATCGTGCCAACTCATACCGCACTCAATAATGCACATCCACCCATGATTGCTCCTACTGTCGTGACGCAGATCGATAGCTGGGAGTACACTCGTGGTCGTTGGCATGCGGTCATTCCGCCGCCCGACGAGCAATGTAGGAGGGGGATGTTCTCGAGGACCGTGCTTTTCCGAAGAAGTGCCCGGTGCCCGTCTTCTCGGACAGATGACTCGTTTCTATAATCCGACGTTTCCTCGTTCCTACTGACTCGTCCATATCTACTCTGTACTCTGACGCCCGTTTGTCCTTTCCAAATGTCACACTTTGGAGTGAGTTAACCTGACGGTGGTCTACACCGTTGCGGAAATTAGACTTGCACGTGTGAGGCGCATGTGGGAAAACGGGGTGTACATACGTTTGGGCCTTGGAGAGCTGCTGCGTTGGTCACCACCGCTCGTCGGGTCTACTCCTGTCCTTTCCTCTTACCCTCAGCGCGTTCCGTGCGCACCCACCCTCCACCGAATTTACACCATCTGCACCAGCTACGACTCTTTATGTCTCTTCGCGCACTCCTGTACGCATATGTACTCGGCGGTCTAACGTTCATCCCCCTCGTCATAGTCACCTTCGTCTGCATCACCATCTACACCTCCATCCCAGTACCCGACCCCGACACAACCAAGAATGCCAAACCTCATCCTTCGGAACGCAACGACCACGATCCCCCCAAAGGTCTCTCGGAATCCACCAACGAGCCGCCCTCCGACGTGAACGACCTCCCGCGGACCCGCAAAGGCTGGCTCACGGTCCGACACACCTTCGAAGAGTCCACTTCTGACGGTTCGTACGTGACCTTGGTCAAATCATACCTCGATTCGCGCTCGAAAGACCCCAAGCGGTCGCGTCCAAAGGACACGTGGTACGTCGTGCTCAAGGGCAGGGTGATGTATTTATATGAAGATGAGGGTATGACCGAATGCGAGGGGGCGGTGGAGTTGGGTGGTCATGACGTGACGATTTATCCCGAGGGGTTGTTGGACGGGGAGTTGTTCACGCGGCGGAATGCCATTTGTTTGAAGCCTCGGTCCAACGGTGCCGAGAAAAGCACGCCGAGCGTGTCAAAGGGGATGGCGTCTGGAGACGGGGAACAGATTGAGAGGGCGGATGGGGACCACACGAGGAAGCGGGAAGAAGACGAGCAGAATGGAGAGGTCGCGCAGGAGGAGGCTTCCGTGGCGCCTTGGTTCATCTTTGTCCGGTCCTGCGTCGACATGGAGGACTGGTATCTGGCTCTCGTGCATGCATCCGACCATCCACCAGGGACGCCAACGCTGTGTCCGCTCAACCCCGTGTTCTTGCCGTCCGAAATGAACTACTTGGTCGCTACGCTGGACGAACAGCCGGACGTCATTCCGATGCGATGGTTCAACGCGTTGTTGGGACGCGTCTTTTATAGCTTCTACAGGACCCAGATGCTCGAGTCGTACATCATCGGTCGCCTCATGAAGAAGTTATCCAAAGTCAAGCGTCCCGCTTTTCTCACGGACGTCGCTGTGACCCAGTTCTCGGTCGGTAACAAGGCGCCGACGTTTAGCAAGCCTATGCTCAAGGAACTCACCAAGGAAGGCGACGCGTCGTTGGAGGTGGGCCTCTCCTATAAAGGCGAGATTCGTGCCACTGTGGAAGCGACTGCTGTGATCAACCTCGGGGCGCGCTTCAAGTCGTATACCGTCAAGCTCGTTTTGGCTGTGGTGCTTCGCGAGATTGAAGGCAACCTGATCGTCAAGCTGAAACGCCCTCCCAGTAGCCGCATATGGTATGCCTTCACGAAGACGCCGCGCATGGTCGTGAACGTGGAGCCTATTGTGAGCGACCGGCAGATCACTTGGAGCATGATTCTGAACACCATCGAAGCAAAAATTGAGGAGACCGTGAGTGAACACTCGAGACAGATGTACTGGAGTGGACTCTGAACGTCGAACAGATCATCGACTCCGTAGTGCTCCCCAATATGGATGATATCAGCTTCTTTGACAGTGCCGAGTACGAACACCGTGGTGGATTATGGGCTGATGCCGCACGCTTGGACAAATCGATGACAGCGCCAACTCCGGAGGTGGTCACTAAACCCTCCGTTCACGTTGTAGGCTCCCATCCATCGGAAGAGACGGTACCACCCACCCTTGCGCGTGCTCACTCCGAAGAGGAGCCAGCCACGGAGACACCATCACTGGACAGCATACCCATGATTCGCTCTGTGACCACATCCTCAGAGAAAACTTCCCCAGCAGCCAGGCGACGCTCTTGGTTCTCTTCTGGTACAGACACTGAACCTCATGGTGAGCATGCAAGGGAAGTAGAGGAAGAGGTCGTGCGTGGCAGGAGAGAACGGAGTACAGGGCAGGACGGCAATCTTACGCCTCTACCTGACACCTCCATACAACCTTCGGACGTGTCGGACAATGGCCAAGATGCCCATGAATACCTCTCCCCACGTTCCTCATCCGCCCATTCACACAGACGCTCAAGATCGTCGGGTGCTCACTCTATTTCATCTTCGGTAGGCGGTGACGAGCATTCCAACTACCTCTCCGATACCAGCGCGACCTCGAAGAGTCCACGCCACTCCCTGGGGACGTCCACCACGAGCTCGTTCTTGTCCACCCTCAAGTCAAAGGCTGGGGACAAACAAGCACTCAGTAATACAGCTAAAGAGGCCATGCGGAAATGGGGCGTCTGGGGCTTGAGGAAAGATAATGGTGGGAATGCGTCTCCGGATGACCTTCCCGACGTGGGTCCATCTGATCACCGGGTGAGGGCTGAGAGCACGCGTGGTCGCCAAAGTTATGCGGACATGCGTGCAGCGGTTATAGAGCGAAGAGAACGCGAACAGTCGGAAGGGATCAACGGAAGTGCATTACCCATCCCGATTCCTCAAGGAAGCAGCAGAGAAAAGGGGAGGTCACCCAGCCTGTCAGGTGGTGGGATGACTTCGTATTCAAGCGGATCAACTTCTCCTGGCTTGTCACGCTCGTTGGGTGACAACGTGTCTAATGATCCGTTCAAAGACCGCGATTTCACAGAAGCCGTGGAAGAAAACCCTGCACCGTCATTAATTCACACTCAGCCCTCCCAAGCACGCACGATGACGATCCCGGGAATCCATGCGAGCCACAGGGGCGAAGTGATGTCCATGGGAAATGTAGCACCTGTTTCGCCTGCCCCTGAAAGCAAGCCAATAGGTCCAACGATCCAAAGCATGTATCGTTTGTGGAAGAGCCCCACTCTGACAGGACAGCCGAGTCAAGAAGCACAAACATCGTCTTCTACCTCACCTGGACGTGGCGAAACGAATGATCGGAATCATGATGTAGCTCCGTTGTGTCTCACACCCGAAGTGACACCTCCACCTTTGCGTCCTGTTCCACCACCTTTGCCTCCCCGGACTATTTCTTCTGTCGCGGTGAGGCATGCAACAGAAACGGCGGACGATACCCTCGTGGTCCCATCCATCTCGGCGGCCTCGCGGGCGCTGAAGTCGATTGCGTCCAAGGATGAAACACGAAGGGTGTCGACTGAAATGGATATTCCGATCGAGTCAACCGCGCCTGTGGAGGTGACCTCGACTGCGGTACCAACTACAAACTCAGATAGCAAGCCTCCTTTACCACCCCGGAGAATCCCAGTATGATACTATCCATTCCAATGTTTCTTGCCATGTTCTCCCTCGGATGTAGTATTACTTGATTGCTCGCCTTGCGGTTTGTCATGTTGGACTCGATAGGAGTGAAGGCAGTCTCGGGTGAGGTCGCCAACTTCGGGGTCGTCAAGGAGTAGCGAAGGCGACTGAGGGTGACATGCTTGATTCAAGTCTCATCCTCGAATCGGGCGGATACGCCGAGTCTGTACGTGGGCGTAATGAGAACCCGTGGATGGACCCGAACTCGGATGGAGCGTAGGGACGGTTACGGCGTGGGTGGTCAGTTTTACGGGATGTTCAAATTAAGCGACGCACTCGACCGCTTCAACGCTCGTTATATTTTTCTCTTCTTGTTCTCCTGTCCGGAACTTTTTTTTCCTCGACACCGTCCGACACTCTCCCGAGCATGGCCGCTACACCCCCACGACCCGGCTCTCCGGCTTCGCGTCCGTCGGTCGTCTCCAAGTCGGGCCACGCGCTGCAAATCTCGCCCAACCTCGAGGCCTTACTCCAGCACGACGAGCTCACGCGCCGCACCAGCAGCTCGCCCACGAGCGCGCACTGCACCACGACCTCGCCAGAGTTCTTCATCAGCCTACCGCCGCCCCCGCCGCGAAAGGCCAAGAGCAGTCTGAAGACAGGTCAGCGTGAACAGGAGCCATTTCCCACGACGCGTAGCAAGGAAGTACAGCGAAGGAAGATTGGATCTGATTTCTGGCCTGGTGCGTTTCCTACGACATTTCCGCCAGATGGCAGCGCTGCGGGCCAACCAACGTCGGACTCTTCCTCTCGACCGGTGACCCCAAACCCCTACCTGAATCCTACTCCAACATTGGGACCTATCAATACTCCACCCCACTCTGATATTGGTATCTGCCTGTTTCACGGCCCGTGATGCACCCGATTGATACTCACCTCCCGCTTACAGACGAACATGCGACACCGAAACAGTGGGAAAAGCCGTTTCCGGCTGGGCCTAAATCTGACCTGGCGCGATCGGCGGCTGCTGAGACGCGAGTTCGTGCAAGTGTATCGGATCCGTCTCACCGCCCGTCCAAGGTGGAAAAAATACTGTGGATGGGTCGCGATTCCCTCCATCTCTTCTCCGGCTCCGCAAACGGGTTGCGTCGCAACGAGCGCGCGGACTGTGGCGACGTGGATGCGGTGCAGGGTAACCCGATCTCTTGGCCACGGGAGCGGTTCTGTTCGCTGAATGCCGGAACGGTAGACAGACAAAAGAGGCAGCCGACTGAAACTGTCTGTCGACCAACGACCAGGCCCGGCTACGGTGACAGCAATACAGCCACTGTCGTACGTCTCCTTCCATTCTTGTCACGGCGGGTCAATCACATCCCATCGCGACAGTTGTCATCCACGTCCACTACCTCCAGCCCACAGCAAGCACCACACGTTGGCCCATCTGAAACCGCTTGCACACGCCCCTCCTCAATCAACTGCACAATAACCCCCATCGCTCCAGTACATCCTTTACCTTCTCTTTCCATGTCCCATACCTCATCCCCACGCCCGTCCGTTGATAGTCTCACCGGCCGCGACTATCTATCCTTTATTGATTTCTTTTCCCCATCTACGTCTGACGGATCAAATCCTTGTACTATTCAAGACAACGCTCAGGAAACCTCTTCATCTCGTCGCCACCCTCAGTCGATCAATATGCCCCCTTCCAGCATCTACTCTACCTCGTGTCGTAATCTTTCATCAAGCTCTCTTGCGAGCATGAGATTCGCTCCTCCAAGTCCCACATCTCTTACTGTGCATCACCTCTCTCCCACCTATCCCCATCCAGACGCCTCTTCGTCTTCTGTCGCGCTCTCCTCGATGACGTTTGCCCCACCTAGTCCCTCCGTGGAGCGTCTTCCTCCCACACGCCTGCAACCGCTCTCGGGGCCGCCGTCCCCCTACTCCCCCCTCGAGTTTGCACCACCGCCCAGTCCTCCACAAGAGATTATCGACAGACCTTCGGCGCCAGAACTGCCTTCCGAACGTGGCAGGAGGCTCAAGTCAAAGAAGCGCTCTGTGTCTTTGTCCCCGTATCCTGCTCACCACTCACTATCCCCTCTCCCCCCCACGACCAATCAGCTCGATGCAAACGAGCGAGCAGACCGTATTCGGCGAAACCGTAAGCTCGCTCGTGTTTTCGGCAGGACGCCAGGTACGGAGGCGCCACTCGCTGATCCGGATGAACCCCGCGTATCAAGGAAGTTGCATTCCCCTTCGTTGGCAGCCTTGCTCACGAAGCAGAAAAACCACCGCCATGCCATGTCAGTCTCCGTGTCTCTCAAATCCCCTGGCATGAAGACAGAACCTTCGAGTCCATGGCAGACGGATGACCTCTGGTCTCCGGGTGGTCGCAGACACTCGACTCCTTTGGCGACGAGTTCATTTAGGTTGTATGTGGATGACGAGGAGGACGGGACCACAGCAAAAGACCTTCGTGATTCGTATCACCTCATGGATTCGCCGGAAGCTGCGTCCACGAGATCGTTTATCGATTTATCAGATGAGGAGATCTATGATGACGATTTATCTGGATTCAGCTCTCTCACTCCACATCAGAATAGCCTTGGATGTCTACACCAAAGCAGTTCGACACCTTCTCTCGTCGAGTCACTTGATTCCGAGGTGCAAGCCGAGGCCGAAAGGCGACGAAAACGAGAAAAGTTGGCAAGACTCCATCGTTTCCTTGGCTCCAGCGTTCCTCCAGAGGCTGTTAATGGGAGTGTATTTGGGGCCCCTTTACCCCCCCTCGCGAGCTGCGAACAATCCAACCGCGAGGATCGACCTCGCGGGAACAAGCATACACCTACATCCTCGGATGACTTTGACCGTGGCAAAGAAGAGTTGGACGAAAGGGAAAAGGCCCTCAACGTCCGCCGGGCGCAGAAGATGGAAAGGGTATGTATTGCCGTCTCTTTGTACATTCGACACTGCTGACTCGATCGACAGGTATTCGGTACTCCACCACCTCAGGTACTTTTTCATACCCGTCCGAGTCGCCCGATGGCGCCAGTTTCTCAACCGACGTCCCCTACCGGTCTCAATCCCTACGTTTTAACTCTCGACATTCCCTCCCCCTCTCGCAACCCGAACCGATCTGCGTACGTGGGCAAGACAGCCAATCGCCGGGGTCCATCGGATTCTTCGAGATGTTTACTCCCTCACAAAGACGACACTCCTCAATCCAGCCCTTCCTCGTTCGCGCAGTCCTTTGCTGATCCATTTCCCGAACCGTTGTCAGGGTTCCAAGAAATTCTGGCCCAGTCTTCTGTCTATCTCAACTACCAGCACTCTCTGAATTCCTTGGTTGATATTATTGATCGGGTACGTGTGTGTAGTTTGACCCATGTGCATGTACTTATGCTCGTCCCAGGACGACCGCAAGTCTCTTGTCGAGCTTCATCGTTTCCTTCACGGGGAAGTCGACGAGTCACCCTCAGACGAGGAAGTGCCAGTGAACTCTCGCCGCCTTTCGACAGCGACTTCCTTCAAGTCGGAACGACGATACTCGCTTCCGTCCAACGCCTCCATCACATCGCTATCCTCTGAATTCCATGCTTCTCCAAAGACGTGGCGGTTCCAGATTCGGCGGCGAAAAGCAGCCAAGTTGACCCACTTTTTCGGAGTCGACTATCGAGAACTGATCCATGATATTCTGGAGAGCATCGAGAAAGGTGTTGAGGAGGAATGCAAGCACGGTACACTGCAGCCTCAGGAGGTCGAGGTACGTATTACCCCGCCTTTTTGTCTAGCTTTGTTTGGGAAGCTCAACCCGGAATGTGTCAGGTGTTGATGCACCGAGTGAGGAGCCTCCGAACGCTGCGAGACCTGATCCCTCGTTAATATGTTTTCTTGGTTATATATACATCCCCACCATGCGTAATTACCTTTTCATCCGTCGCTTTTGGCATTTGACACGTCGTATACGTATAATCATGTTAATGAATTCCATGTTAGTATCACCAGAACAAACGAGGGGTACCAAATAGTAAGGTATCATAGGATGACCAACTCTCCACGACATGACTGACACCAAAAGATGTGTGTTTCGTCCATAAACTGAGGTCGATGGGAGTGGGCATCTCCATCCGAGGACGAATCGGGGACGGGGGACAGACCCCTTGGTGGTGGCGTATGTCTATGAGCAGCTGTCTCGCCTTCGATCCTGGCTTTCAGCATGCTCAGGCTGACTTGACGCTTGGAGCGTGTTTCCGGCGAAAGTCCAACGTCGAAGACGGACCGAGTGGGTGGGACAAGACTGCTCGACTTGGAGGTCAACGATGCGCGCCGCAAATCGCCGCTCGTCCGACTGGAAGGTCGTGCGCCGCCGGGAGAAAAGGGTCTTGTTGCCGCCCTCGAAACAGACCGCGAGGCAAGTTGCTCCTCCAAAATATGGATCTGTCGTTGAAGCCGATGCCCCTTGTCCTGCGCATCAAAGACGGCAGTCTCCAGAGCGCGAATCTGAGATTGCGCAGACGACAGTTCGATGGCGTGTTGTTGCTTCACGGCGCTCAACATCTCGTCGTCCAACGACCGGAGACCATCGTCGGACATGGGCGTCCTTTGTACACTTTCCAGCTCTTCCTCCTTGACCGCTAGCTCGCTCTGTAAAGCCTCGATCTCTGTCCTATAGTGATTGATGAACTGAGATTGTTCCGCTTCGCTCTTGCGTGACGAGGACAGGGCGGATTCCAATTGGGAGATTTCCTCTTCCCGGCGCCGTGCTTCTGCACTTATCCGGTTGCTGAGATCCGCTTGTCGTACCTCTGTCTGCCGCATTCGCGTACGCTCCGCTTCCAATGTCTTCACAGTCGCTTGTGCAGACTGGAGCTCGGCTTCAAGCAAGGAATAGCCCCGTTGTAGATCCGCAACACCCTGCTGTAGCGAATGGTTGTCCTTCTCCCGAAGTGCGTCCGACTCTCTCCGCAGCTTCGCTGCCTCTGCCTCCCGTTCCGTCCCTTCGTTGAGAGCCAGCTCAAGTTTGGAGATGAGCGTATCACGAGACCTCTTTTCGTGCTCTAGCCTCTCTATCTGCTCCATGAGCTCAAGTTTGACAGAAGTCAACTCAACGATCTTGGGTCTCATCTCCTCCAAAGACTGCATGAGCCCTGTCCCTTCGGCCTGTAGGTCCTTCTGCGTCTTCTCTGACTCTTCCGCGCGACGAAGAGCGGCACGTAGTTCTCCTTGGACATTCTGGAGCGCCCGGTCGCTGTAGGTCACTTCGGAAGCGAGTTCCCCAAGTTTTTGCTGGAGTTGTTTGACTGCACTTTGGTTGAACTCCACCTGCGACTGTAATGAGGCGCGCTCTTCGAGTAGAGCGTCACGACGATGATTGGCGGACTGCAGATGTCCTTGTAGTGCAGCATGATCAACTTCGAGGCTAGAATGTCGAGCTTTCCAATCCGCCTCGCTCTCGGTTTTCAAGCGAAGCTGTGATTCCAAGTTGTCTCTGTCGCTCTTGATGGCTGTATGCGACTACAGAGCGGCATCAGTACGGCATGAGGACGGCCGCATCAAAAAAATGCACCTGTTGTATTTTGTTGAGCTGGAACTCGAGTTCGTCCGCACGATCTTGAGTGTTCTTCAGAGAGATCTCCAGTTTGTCTGCTCTGTCATCACTCTCGATCTGCTCCTCCAACTCGCGAACCCGTTGCTGATGTTGATTGGAAGCAGCTTGTACTTCCTCGAGCTCGGCTCTCCTGAGTTGTATTTCGCGGTCCTACACGCACATCAGGACCGCGCTGACTCGAAAAGTGAGGTAGCACACACACCTGATCTCGAACACGCTCCAACAGTTCTTTCTCGCGAGAAAAGGTTTGCTCGAGCTCGTTGCCCTGCGTTGCAGCAGTGATTTCGAGTTCTTGGACCTTCTTGGTCAAATGGACGGCCTTTGCCTGCACAGCAAGGAACAAGCTCTCCTTCTCTTGGAGCGCTAAGGACGACAATTTCAACAATCGGTACAACTATATCAAAAGTAACTGTACCTATCTCGATCTCTTGCAACCGCTGGACCGAGGCTATCAGAGAGGCCTTCTCGGAGACCAAAAGGGAAATAGTCTGTTGGCGAGTCTCATCCTGTTCTTGCCATCGTTTAGAGTCCACAATAACACTCGCACGTAGTTCTTCTATCTGACCACGAGCTGCAGAGAGTTCCTGTTCGACCTTTGTCGAATGAATCCGGGAGTTGTGAGCTTCCTGTTGTACTGATCCTAACTGCGTGGTCAAACGTTGGATATCTATCATTGTGTCACAATGGCATTCCGTCTTCACAAAAAAAAAAGTGGGACATACGGGATTGCAAAGAATCGGCTCTTTTACCCGCCTCACTCAATCTTTGGTCCACTTCAAGGCGACTGGTCTCCAAGTTACCAATCTTGGTTTGAGCGACACTATGCAGATCCTCCAATCGCGACTTTTCTCGGGAGAGCTCCTCAAGATGACGCGTGGCAACAACATGAGATTCCATTGCTTGCGCAAGCTCGTCTTCGAGAGTTTTGCAGCGAGCACGTTCTCCCTGAAGGGCT
>QGOH01007242.1:8862-23836 GCA_003313155.1 Boletus sp. MG95
CTTGGATAACGGTTTTAGGGCCGTGTTTGAACGGCATCCAATTATTCTTGCCGCGACGGCGCTCACCAGAGTCGATCCTTTTTTGTAGTAATCCTGTTTTCCTTAGTTATTATATGTACTCTACAACAAGAGTCCCTCCAGAGGGAAAAAAATGCCATCCAGATCAACACAGCACTCCGACTCTAAACCTAAACCCATCTTACAACATTGGTTGGACCTTTTCGATCTCCCTGTTCCCCCCCTCATCATGGCATTCGCACTCACCCAAACGTCTCACCCGGCACGAGCTGACGGACGGGTATACCCCGCGCGTCATAATTAGTCTGGAACACCTGCGAACGGGATAAGACGGAGCCTGAATAGAACGTCCTTCTTCCGGGCATTCGCGATCCACTCACTTGATTACCCCACCACTGTTGTATGGTGTTCAGACCGATCTACGAACAGAGAGAACCCAGCGTTGGGATCCATCAATCTGTGCCAAGTGAAGACCAGGTTTCTCGTGCTCACCGTGCCATTATGAGGGTATTGAAGACTGTCCAAACCAAGCGGCGACGATGTCAGCTTCCTCGATTCAGGCGATGCGGAAGCGACATACCTAAAGAAGATCGTTATAATTGACAGTGCCAGACCCGCGTCGAGCGCGGCCGACAGTACATCTAACAGCGCGTGAGGGGAGCAAAGAACAGCGAGAGAAGAAACGGATTCTTTACAATTATATTTTGTCCACCAAGCAAAGTAGCGTCTGTAATGCACCCGATTAGGAAGAGGGAGGGGACAGAACGTTTTCATCTTGCGAACCTGCGAATCAAGAACTCGAAGATGAATCCGACGAGTCTTTTTGGAATATCAGCTTGCGTGCATGAAGAGTATCACAGAGGACGTACGCCCAAGGTATAAAGTTTAATGCTGTCGCTGGGGGAATAAGATTCGTTCCATTAAATATGATGGGGCTAAAAAAAGATTGGTGATGAGGGAATCAACAACATTTCCCTTACAAGGGAACACAGAATGATCTCACAGACTACCTGTAGCATCAGCGTCGACTATCATTAAGAGGTATAGACGCCACTTACTTGATGTATCGCAAAAAACTGTTCGGCCACTTCTTCATCAGTAGCCAAGGAATTACTGGTGCAACAGCCCCGACGATAAAACAATACAACAACGCTAAGGACCGGTCAGCCGATACTTGGCTTAGTGTGAGAACGATAGTTTACAGCTAAGCGTCAATGATCAGCAATCAGCTCATGGGTGAGAAACTAGTTACACATACTTGTATCGATGACCAGGGGAAAACTGGAGTTTCGGCCCGACAACGCCTAAATGACATCACATGCTGAGCCACCCACCGTCCGTGGCACTCAACACACGCACCCCATATGATAGACGCCGTCGCGAACACCTGGGTACCCGGGCATATAAATCTGCAAAAGTTTAGCATAGCTGTTGAGAAAAATGATACGAGACCCGTAATTCACCCGTCTTGCTGCATATCGGTGCATATGTCTCTGCCAGAGCAGGATGAATCTAGGTATTATAGACATGGTGTGTTGGCTCACGGAATATTATCAAACATCCAGGTTTGCACGAGAAGCTGGGTAGTCCCAGCAATGACAGCACATATAATCTGCACGAGTTAAATACGTCGGCGAACAAGACAACGTCGTAACAACTAACCTGGCACCAAAACATGTTGCGTGGGGGGATTTTCATATAATGCCCAAGCTTAAAGTCCGATGTGAAGATGAGAGCTTGCGTCATCGTCTAGCAGCCGATTTAGCACACTGCACCAACAAAGGAACTGCACTGTTCACTCACTGTATATCCAAACGTCTTGAACAACATCGTGGCGATAGGACGGCCAGGTAACGCATAGCTTGACCCAGCTCAGTACGGGGGTGTCACAAGGAAAAGTGGAACCCATACCCAATGATGAGCTCCGTGATAACACTAGAAGGGACATAAGGGTGAATGAGCTAGAAGCACTGAGAAGCCTACTTGAGTCCGACTTGCTGATTTGTGATCGCTTGAATCATACCACACGGAATGACGTAGACGAATGCTTCGCGAAGTCCTACACGTTAGCGACAGGTAGTGTCTGTGAAGACCGAGAATGCGGGTTTACCTATAAGCAACGCAACTATGAAAGCCCACACTGGCATTTGCGTATGCCACAGCTCGATGCTAATAATACCCAGGGTAAACATGATGGCAAATAATACGAGATACCACCAATCAGGAACTACCGTAGATGCATCAGAGGGGTGGTGAGCGTGAGGGGACTCCCAAATGTTGAATGGCAGCAATATTACCTTGCGGGTATACACTCATCAGGCGAGCATGAATGTCGGGTTCCTCTCTCAAGGATCGCTGACTTTGCTGAATAATCTGCTTCCGGAAGTGAAGGAAGGTATGGACGAGAGTGGCTATGGTATAAAGTTTTTGGTACTAATCCCATTCCATGAAACGAAAGGAATCACTAATCACCTGTGATCGTGGCAAACGACAACCTAGACATCGAGTTTAATTCAATATATCATGTGGTCGCAGGACAGACATACCCATATGATACGGCAAAGCACGTCCTAAAGGTTTTCGAGTGAAGGGCTTCTGAGAGCACAAGGGGTAAGAACACGTACGTCATGAATAAGGGGCTATACGATTGGTATGCCTCCATGTCGAGCGTGACCTGCGGCGTCAGAATTCGGGTGACGTTGTACGGTTGCATCATATTATCAAAGACCTGCCGCGATTGAATGCTGCCTCGGAGGTTCAGCATGTAGACATACCCCCGTAGTTACCAATTATTCTCACGGCATATACAACGACATCCAGGTGTTCGTGAACTGACCAAAGGCTGCGAGTAAGCTGAGTTTCGAATAGTTTTAAAGAAAATCACGGACGTAGAGTATAGGTGTCAGGATCCCTACATGATGAGTCAGTATAGACCGATTGCGTTGTTAGAGCTTCTTGCGACCCACAGTAAAACACCACAAAACCAAAAAGAATATTGGCCGCAGCCCACCCTAACCACGGATGTAAGCAAAATGCCAGAACAGGAATCGCAAAGTGTCATACATGGTGTGGCTAGCGGTGAGCCAATGTACCTAAATATTGAACACCATCAATTCCTATCGGACAAAGGTACATGAGGAACCGCACGCGATTTGGCTCCAATCGAACGTCACGATAGACATGCCCTGTGTCATCCTTTCATGCGTATCTCGACCGTGGCTCGTTCGTAATCACACTCACCATTCCATGGATATAACTTGCCGCCATTTATCTTGTCAACGAGCAGAGCAGGAAAAAAAACGCGACATACCCAAATAATTGTGCAACGGCTTCCAGGCCGATTTGAGTCACACAGTCGATTAACCGAAAAAGTCCCGTGGACTCACCCGCATTTTCGGGCCATATCCAAGTAACCCACGAGAAATACGAGAGTCCCTGGACTAACCAAAGGGAGTTAGCCAGCTCTCAAGCGAACAACCCGATTTCCAGGCCAATGACGTACACAAATACCCAGGAACGAAGTCTGCAGCATCATTAATTCAGGGCCATCCCCGACAACGAGCATATCGGAAGAATAGGCTTACACCATAGAGACGATGCTGCGAAAGCGTACAGGAAGAACCGTTCTCGGCTCATACCGCCCGGCCGTCCGCTCCCTGCGTACCGTTGCGAATGAAGAGTATTGAACAACGCACAGGTCACAAGTGTGGACGGCCATATCATGCTCGGCGGGACCACAAGAAATCGACGGGCGATCCCACCCGCTGAGAAGCCGATTAGCTGTGTGGAAATGACTAGGAACCATTGATCTAGATGCAAAAAAAAAGAAAGCAAACGCCATGGATCAGTCCAGAGACACTCCCAGAGAGTGCGACGTGCGGACAAGTAAAACTGTAGCGTTGGTTATAATACACCCTCTGCACGGCGATAATGTCGGTCTAATTTGGGAGCATTTGAACACACAAGTTGACGCCTCTACGCACACAGACTTACTGCATAAGCCGATGGCCATCCAACCGAGGCCATGATCTACAAAAATGTAAATAACTGGCAAGTGACGGAAGCAAATGGTCCGGAACAGGACACCAACCGTTATTAGCACATGTTCTTTGATAGAGAACGGACCTGGATTCAACGAAATACCGAATATTCGTTTTCGAGGCATGTAGGACGCCCAGAGACTTCCAAGCGGATATGAAATCAGCTGTGCGACGATGCCTACCACGGGCACGGCAGGGTAGCGGAAGAAGAGAAATTGGTTGACGCCAGGGATGATCACAGACCATGCCAGGCCGAGCACCCACGTCCGTAGCGTCATCACAGGTATCGATGGATCATCGGTGTTGGCTACCGCGGAGCGTACCTCGGGGTATGGCGAATCGTCATCAAACTCGGAACTCTGGTTAGAGTCAAGGTTGGGGTCGGTAAAATCTGACGTGAGTACCTATAGATAACATTCAGGGTCACGAGCAAGGGGACGATGGATGTAAGTCCACGCACGGAGATTTCAGTGGCTGGGTGGGGTGATCGCATTGTTAAAAATCAAGTACCAGGTCACTCTCGCAAGACCTACCTGAGCGAAGAGCACGGACATGGTCGTCCGACTCCGACTCTTTACTTCCTATCGTTTGAACGTCAACAAAAAATTGATGGGAATGCGCACTGAACCGCCGCAATGGATAGTCTTGCGACGGGGAGGTATTCTCGAAGTGCATCAAGAGAATTGAGAGAAAGACGGGCAGTGTGAGACTGGCGCCAGCTTGAAGACCTAGAGGAGTGAGAGTTTTGGCAAGCCTCAAATAGGGTTCCTGGCCGTCGCGTAATCACGGAAATTGCTCAAATAATAGCGACCGATCCCGTGTCACCGCTGCACTCGGGTGCGCCGGTGTGGGCACCGTGGCATCAAGCATCTACCCGCCGCTGTGACATACGCAGGTCGGAAAAAAAGCCTACAGAATGTCTAGGGAATGTTGGGGTTTCATTCCGAATGGCCAGTGGCACGAATTCCGGGCGTGGCAACTTCATCAAGTAAATGCCGCAGTGACCGAGGGAAGAACAGCGCTCCCACCGTATTACGTAATACACGAAGTCTATCCCACGTTGGACTGGTCGACGTTGAACAAAGTTGCCCCCCCCCTGGCTCGGTTCTGCTGAATACAGACTTGGACCTGGGCAGGAGTAAGCTCTCTCATACACTACTCCGACACCGTGCAGAATATTGGCTAGTTTGGCTCTCGTCTCTGGCAGGTCAATCGTTGTATTACCCCAAAGTCATCTACCTCCTTCGCTGTTAACAGTGGTCCTATCAACACTCAATCATGCTGACAAGTCATCGTATCGCTTCATGCCGCTTTTTCTGAACCACTACCATAGCGAGGTCTGGGTTAAATTGTGCTCGTTACTAGGCTAGGTCTTCACCACAGCTATGCAGTGTCCGCATGGCTATCCGACCTACTGATACTCTATTTTCAGCGTGGCAAAACAGGCACAAGCTTGTGGTAGCAATGAACCATTTGTTCTTATGTGGAATCATCAACCGGATCTCCCGCAGACCTGAGGCGGTTGCAATGATCTGGGTGGTCAGGGACTGATCCTTACCGCAGCCAGGGCCGCCTACCGGCCGGGAGTGGGAGGGAGAGATAGGGTAATCTTAAGCCGGATGGGCGCGCACATATTCACGAGACACGAAACTTGTTCAGACGCCTCGGCGTGCCGGAGTGTAAACTGGCCCTCTGCGGTATTCAATATAAACACCTCGACTAGTGTCGCCGGTCTGTCTCAGGCTGGATCCCATATCAAGTCGTTAAGCGGGACGTCGAGATCCCGTGCGAGCGCCAATACAACATCATGCGACATCCCACACTTGAACATCGGGGGTCCATCTAACTTGTCCATCGCACTCGTTCTATGCAATGCCCGCATAAGGGTCAGCTCCGTGATCTGCGACGTCGATTCAGTGTTCGTTTCCTGATAACTGGACAACATTAGGAAAAGTAGCAGGCGTACCGTGGCGTAGATGTAAACCCGTCCAATTTCCATGTCTGTATATTCTCCCGGTAGTTCGAATCGAGGGTCATGCGGCCTTGTCTCGTAATCGTTTTCCTCCAACAATGTGCCCAAGATTGCAAGCAGTCTGTCCAGCGGAAACGTCGCAGGGCCAAGCAACCGTTGGGAAACCTATCAAAATGAATATAGCCGATCGGATGACACGAGAGAGTTAAAGACCGGGCCGCGTACCTTGACGACAGTTTGGGCCCCTCCGCTTTTCTTCGGGGAACCCGATTTTCTCCGCCTCTTTTTTCGTTCCTCTGGTCCTCGGCTAAGCATCCGTAAATCGCTCTTTGGTGGGTTGGTCGATGCCAAGAACGCTGCGATGAGAATGAATTTTGACATCCGTGGAAGATGGTCCACTTTGAAACTCGGCACCGGTTTCACCCGGCTTGAGAGACCGTCGCGATTAGACACGGCTAATGTTTGACCTGGATCGTAGTCGTTGTTCGTCGCCCAGTCAGCGGCATTGTCGAGGCGTGGGTAAAGGGCGTCTAAAGCCGCTGTAAAAGTCGGCAAGAAAAACTTGAACAAACGCAAACGGCCATCCGTTCCCGGGGGCTCGAGTTCAGGGGGGTCTAATCCCTCCTCTTCCGCTTGCCGAACCAATTCATCGTATTGACTGATAACTGGCTTCACAAAGCCCGGCCACCGAGCTGCGGCGACGTATTGGAGTTCGAGGGGATCGTTTGTGTATATCGACACGGCATTGTAGAGCATCTCCACGTATTGCTCGTAGAGCGGCTGTAAAGCGGGATGATAGGTCATATGAGGTGTGTCAGGTGACGATCGAGGCAAGGATGTACTGCGAAACGCAGACACGAGTCTTTGGATGACATCTGCAATAGAAAGTTGCCGAAAGAAAACCCAAAAATAGGCGTTGAGAGACATACCTTGTTTGGCCAGGCATTCGATGTCAGCATAATACGGGTCAGGTGATGCACCTAGGGCAGGCCGGATGCTCTCCCAACTGGTGGATGATAACAGTATAACCGAGACGTTGGTTCCCGACTATACAAAGGCCACATCAATCAGTGATACGCTTCCCTCTACGTGAGGTCACTTTGGACTGGCAAGAGACGAGTTGACTGACCAGTTCAGCTAAACGAGTCAGAGGGACGATCAACTCTGGGAGACCCTCAGAGAGCCTCTCAGCTCTCTCGATCAAGATCACTATCGATGGATCCTGCTCGTTTACAAGAGCAACTGCCTTGTCCTTTCCTTTTCCTTTAGAAGAATTGCCAATACGCTCGAGACGTAGCCTCCTGAGCCCATGCAGAAAGCTGTCGATGCTGTCATTGTACCTTTGCGAATCATCCCCAGGCCATACTTGACAGCCATTATCCCAGGAGGGCTTCCACCCCGCGAGCATATTGAGGACGGTGTCGTAGAATATGCGCGGGGTGAAACATGCTACAGCGTTGACGTGTGCATATAGAGTGAGTGGAGCATCTGGGATGGAAGAGACACTATGAAAGATGGCGTCGATGACCGAGGTTGTGATGCGTGGATTGTTCGCGTCTGAAATGTATATGAATGGTGGCAGAGATGTGCATGCAAGAGTAGTGAGATGCGTGATAAACGAGATGTAGCCAGGATGGGCATCAGAGATCTTCTGGATAAATGCTTCCTCTTCATCCATGCTCTCTGTTTTAATCGAGTCAGCGACACGCTGGAGTTGGAGCTGGCATGTTCGGATCCCGGTCGTGGTTATTTGGCCTTGTTTTGTTCTAAAGCCGTTGACTAAGCAAAATCACACAGCCACTCCTCCCTTCCTTTGCTTCCAGGAATCCAAAGAGAACATGGGGAAATTAAATATCGCGCACCACAAGTCCTACCACCCCTACAGACGGGACAACATTGAGCGCGTCAGAAGAGATGAAGAAGAAGCTGCCCGTAAAGGCGCAGAACAAGAGGGCCGGATCGCACTCGCGGATGCAGAGGCTCGGTTGGCACTGTTACGCGAACGCGCAGGGATCAATGGGAAGGGAAAAGAGAAGGTTGATGGGGTGGAGGGCCCAGCTAGTGCAGGACTGGGACCAGGGGGTGGAGCAGCGGTTGGGTCTGGGAAGCATATCAACCTTTTCGAGGATTTGGAACAGGTGAGAGTCGCAGCATGTCTCGTCGCATTCCTTGCTAACCATGCGGCGCTACAGCAAGCGATTGTGACCTCAATCCGTGCGACCAAAAAGACAACACCCTCAGAAGCCGAGAAGGGTTTCCCACTTGCACCGAGTGTCAAAGACCTCAATCCCTGGTACTCGGACAAGGCAAGAGATCGTGGCCAAATTGGAGAGGATCAGGAGGACGAGAAACGGTTAGCGATTATCACACTAATCAACGTCTTCTGACGGTTTCGACAGACAAAGGGATCTTCGCCTTAAATCTATGAATGACCCGCTTACTTCTATAACGCAACAGCTGGCCACTCGCCCATCCTCACAATCATCACGTCCATCAACTCATTCGCGTTCCAGAGACCACCGTTCATCTCGCCATTCCGACCAGCCTCTGGCTGCGCCTCCACCCCCACCAAAACAACTAGACCCAACAACCGCACGTTTGACTCGAGAGTCGTCGGAGCGCGAGCGCGCACGGGCTCTCATTCGCCGGAAAAGGCGGGAATTGGCAGGCAGTGAAACACCAAGCACCGTCCATGGTGGTATGGACGAGGGATACGGCGATGTGTACAATAAGAGAGCGGTAGAAGAAGCTCACGCACACAGGGATAGATGGCGAAAAAAAGGTTGGTAATGAACCTCGTCAGGGACGTCGTATTGTCACTTTCCAGATAACTTAGACTCTACTACAAGAAGATGTAATTCTGAACGTTGAAACGACGATCTGTGCTAAGTATCTGTGAGGGCGGCGTTGTGTGTCCATAATAGTGGTAATCGAGTCACAGCCAAGTAAAAATTGGTCTTTGCCGTCCATCCACTCAGCATGCCCATCGCACCACCCGTCCTCGACCAGTCCACCCACGTCGTGCCCACCTTCACGCTCGAAAACGGCCGTCTTCTGAGAGACGTCCCTGTCGCATATAAAACATGGGGCCGTCTCAACGAATCCAAAGATAACGTCATGATCATTTGCCATGCCTTCACCGGCAGTGCCGACGTCGAAGACTGGTCCGTACTCTCATCTCTGCTTCCTCGCCCTCGTTCATACCAAAGACGCTACAGGTGGGGCCCGCTCATGGGTCGCGGAAAGGCGTTTGACCCCAACCGATTCTTTATCTTTTGCGCCAACGTTCTGGGTTCGCCGTACGGTACGGCTTCCCCAGTCACGCCCAACCCAAACACTGGCCACCCGTATGGCCCCGAGTTCCCACAAACATCCATCCGCGATGATGTCCGGTGTGTTTATCCGCCCTTCCGTCGCGATGTGCAGCTCGTTGTGACTTCTCTCCTCCCATCATATCAACGCGGGCAGACTACACAAGCACGTGCTTGACCACCTCGGCATATCACGCGTTGCCGTCGCCATCGGAGGCTCCATGGGCGGCATGGCCGTCCTCGAGTGGCCGCTCTGTAGCCCTCCGGGGTACATCCGCCAGATCGTCCCCCTAGCCACCTCCGCCCGGCACTCGGCGTGGTGCATCAGTTGGGGCGAAACCCAGCGCCAGTGCATCTACAGCGACCCCATGTACGGAGACGGTTACTATATCTCCCAGCCATTATCAGGCCTCGCCGCCGCGCGCATGACCGCACTGCTCACCTACCGCTCGCGCGACTCGTTTGAGAGTAGGTTCGGAAGACGTCCGCAGCTCGCTTCTGCTTCTGGCGCCAACGCCCACCCTCACACGAAGGCGGTCGCATCCCTCGCTCTCTCAGCAGCCGACCAGGCCCTCGTCGCGCACAACGAAGGCAACCAGCGTGCGTCCCGCCCATGCTCGCAAGCACAGTCCCCAACCCAGACTTCATCGCACTCCCCAACTTCCGAGCACGGCGAATATGAACCTTCGCCCACACCTCCATCCCCACCCATATTCTCAGCCCAGTCTTATCTCCGCTATCAAGGCGCCAAGTTTGTCACCCGATTCGACGCCAACTGTTACATCCACATCACACGCAAAATGGACACGCACGACCTCGCTCGGGGACGTACAGCCCTCTTCGCATCCTCTTCTATCGACACCAACGCTGACACCACCAACCCACACTCGCGATCCTCCCAAGCCCAAGCCCAATCCTCCGCCCTCGCCACCATCCTCGCCACCCTACCTCCCCGAGCGCTCATCATCAGCATTGAAACAGACGGTCTCTTCACGCCCACCGAACAGCGGGAACTCGCGACACACATCCCCGATGCAGAACTCGTCATCATTCCGTCCCCCGACGGACACGACGGGTTCCTCCTCGAATTTGAGCGGATCAACGCGCACGTGCTTCGCTTTTTGCAACGAGAGTTTCCGGAGCATTATGAGCGCGGGGGTGAAGACCAGGACGAGGAAGGCCCACTGGAGGATGATTTCTCGGTAAAGAAGACGAGTTTGTTTGGCGAGGCGGAGGCGGATGTGACGAGGTGGTAACTCCACAGGGCAGGAGGGGGTTGGCATGGGCGGCGACGCTCCTTGGACTCATCTCGACCATATCGGTGCTCGTTCAACCGAGGGAGATCTGGGTAACATCTATACGTATCTTATCTGTAGCGTATTATTTCACGACGCACGCGACCACGTTCACGAATAGCACCATCCAACTGGTACTAGAAATCATAATCTTTGATTGACCTGCCTGTCGTCGCGAGTCGCTCCAAGTCAGTTAGACAATACAAGTCATCCAAAATGGTTCGTTCGAGCCAGTTCCACGATTACATCAAATAACATATACGTAGCCGGTACAGTAGACATTGGTAAAGGGAGAGGAGGCGTGCCAAAGTGAACGACAGTAAGGGAAGCGTGTGTGGGCAAGTATGTAAAACGAACGAGACTCGTCTACCTTAGCATGAGCGAGAGACGGGGTGACCTAGATCCAGATCCAGAGCGGGTATTTAGAAAGGGCTACGGGCAAAAAAAAAGGAATGCGAACGAGAAACGACAATGAAACGACGAGTCAATGAGAGCGGAAAACCAAAAAAGAAAAGAAAACCAAAAAAGACGAAGCCAAACACACATTCGGACGTGATGCATTGAGGCATGGTGTCTCCTTTAGAACCGCCTCGACCCACCGCCGACCAAGCCCTCGATTGAATGATGTTCGAGTTCGTTTCTTGCTTTCAAGATCGACGCATGCATCTCCTTCATCGCATTGCCCAACTTGACACCAAATCTACTCAAAATGTCCTTCTGCCATGCGTCATACTTGGCGTTTACCCGCGCTTGCACCTGCTCGTAATCGACGACGCAAACGCTGAAACTGCGCTGCGTCTCTGAGGTGTCGAACGTCGATCGCGCTTTCTTGATTTCGGTGAGAAGTTGTTGCCAGTGTGCGAGCGAGTCTCCGAGTCGGTTGAAGACGTATTCGGCTTCGAGGTCCCAGAGGGATTGGAATTGCAGCCATTTGGCGACGTAGTCTTTCAGTTGCTGGACCTTGAGTTCGATGAGGGCGAATGGCCGCTCTAGGGTGTTGTCAGAAAAGTGTGTCAACTGGTTAAGCATGTGTGTCAGCGGGACCGGCAAGTATAGATAGTATAGTTCACTCACGAGAGAAGTGTACGTTGCTTCAGAGGTGAGATTCCGTTGCATCTGCAAACCAATCTCATATCTCGAGCTTTGGATACGGCGTAATCGACAAATAACGCCTACGCAAGAATTAGCGTTGCTACCCAAACTAGTCCAAGTGGCGTTTACCAAGCCAGTCATGCAGTTGCCTGATCCATGTCAAACGGGCATACTCTATTGGGGGGTCCAGGAAGATAACTTGATTCTGTATCCGAATCTCGTGCACGATAGGTTTTACGGCCATGTTTCCTTCTAGCATCTGCGGTGACCTCGTAAGGATGCCTTTCCGAAGTATGACAAACTATCACTGACTTTCTCTTCCCGAGCACCCTTGCCAGCTCGCCGTTTGTTGGTTACGTCACGGAGAGGTGGGGGATCACGACGAGTATCTCCATCGTCCGTCCGATCAAATTCAGAGCACCAGACTTGAATGATGTGCGTGAGACGCTGCAATAATATACCTTCTATTCGCTTATCGAGTTCTGCTACCCAATGATCCAAATTGGCGTAACCTTCCAGATTCAAACGATCAATCTGAACACGAAGCAAGGAAAAGAAGAGGATTGGCATGGCACGTTGCGACGGAGATAAAATCTCGTACCGCAGCCTGAATCTTGCTCAAAAGTTCCGAGAAAGCCTCGTGGGTATAGGCACATGTTGCCAGGTCTTCTACTGCCCGAAGGATGTCCCGGTACAAATCAATCACGTTGTTCGTCTTGTCTTGCAACACCGAAACCACGCTAGCAAACTCGCGGACGAATTGGATATGTCTGTTGTCTCGCCCATCGGCACCAGATACGAAGCGAGCCGTGTCATATTGGTTCACGAAATAGTCCCACCGGATGCTCATACCTGGAGGATTCCGGTCTAGCAGGGGTGCATGGGGACAGAGGAGAGAACGTACCTTTGGCAACCATCCTCTGAGCTTCATTGCGGTACTCGGCGACGAGCCATTCGATCCCTTGGTTGTGCTCCACTAGATCCAACGTTTGTCCATACGTCCTAACCGTCTCCATAAGCGAAACAGCATGGGGGTATACCCTCTTGGCATCCTTTGCCATATTTGTAATCATGTGCGGTACTTGGAAGTTGAGCCAAAGTAAGTTTCGGACTTCCTTGAACAGGGTAATCGTTTGCGGGTCAAAGTTGACCGCGAGTTGGAACCCTCCACCACGCAATCGTACGATCTCAAACAGTCGTCCGTTGACGGCCATGTCCCGTCGGTTGATGTCGTGTAACCAAGCTTCGAAGACGGGTCGGGTGTCAAGTTTCTTGCGGAAAGCAGTAGACTCGGATTGAAGCTTTTGACCTTCGGCATAGAGTTCCCATCCTTTTCCGAGGACGTCCTCTACACGCTTCATGTACGTCAAGAGTTGTCGTTCAATTTGCCGGGCCCAGATGATAGCCCCAGCTATTGGTGGAAGGTCGCGCATCTGAGACATGTGGTACGCTTCCGAAAATCGGTACTGAGTTTTAAACTAGCAAAGATGTCAGTGGGATGACCCAAGACCAAGAAAATCGATATTCACCTTATCATGTAGACGCTTGATATCCTCCTTTACAGAGTCTATGAGTTGTGTTTGATACTCTTGGATGGCACCCCGAATCTGAGGAACGGAGGTCATTTGTATAAACCTCAAAGGTATAACCGAACGGAGCCTACCTTGGGTCGAACGAACAGAGCATTAAACTTAGAGAACACTCTGAACATCTCGTTCGCATTACGTGCAGTGCCTAGCCTATCGCGCAGCCTTGCAATAATTTGATTCTCCACCCTCGCCACCCGTTCGTTGTATGCATTTTCAGCAGCGACCCAGATTTCAGTGCCCTCTGTACGCAGGATCAGCGCCACACCCAGGTCCATGCAAAGTGCGACTCACCGACGGAGACATCCAGGACGTCGATCCGTTTAACTACTTCGTATGCTTCCTTCACCTCCTCTTCCATATCCATTCCCCCCACTTCTTTTGTAACACTTCCTAGCCCCTTCGTCGGGCCTGTCATCACTGCAAGCTGTTCATGTTGTTTCCGCCAATCCTTTAGGTACCTCGTCCGTTCCTGCAGCTTGGCATGTGCGGGAACAACCTTGATCGGGATGAACTTCTCTGACCGTCTCCTCGTAACCTCACGGGCAACATTCGTGAACTCCTTGATGAGATCGTCCCACGTACGAAAAATGTTCATCGTTTGGGACAGTAATCGATCGAATGTCTCGTATGGTGTGTACGGTAGTCGATGTGATGTTAGTACACGAAGTAATTGGTCGTTGAAATCTCGAGAGATTGCCTCCACGAGAGGGAGGGCACGTCGGATCGGGTAAGGCGAGAGCTTGAGCTTACGGTTAATGTGTCCAAAAATTAATATAAGCGATTCTTGGATCTTGTCGAGGTCCGTAGCCGAGAGAAGTTCGTTCAATGGGAAGTCTTTCATCAGTTGATTGTACTTGTGGACTGATTCGTGTATCGATGAGGCTGCACACTTCACACAAGAACTTTTGTAGAGTACTCACCAAGATCTGTGGAGCTATTCAAACCAGTGTCCGCAATGAAACTGACCGTTGCGTGGAACCGTTTTGCGTTTCTTAGGCACTCCATGACCATGTTCACTTCTTCGGTCCGTAGTTGGGCCTCGATTCCCTCCAACGCTCTCTCCAAGCTCAGCCAGAAATTGATTTCTTGTGACGCAGTGCCAGATGACACGTCACGGGTGAGCTTGGTGACTGCTTGAATAGACTTGATCCATGAGTTCACGTGGCCATGTAGGGTATTAAGGAAGGAGCTGTCATTGAGAAACTTTGCCGGTATATGCGAAATGTTGGGTCTTTGACTCATCGTCTGGGCCTTCAATGCGAGTCAGTTACGATTCAAGCACCTGGAAAAACCACCGGACTTGTTCAACAGCCCGCTGGATGACGGGATGGATTATGAGATGCGTTTCCGGTATTTCAACGTTTTGTTGAAGATGTAGAAGAGATAACTCAAGCTCCGCGAACTTCTTTTTCGTCATGGGTATTCCTATGTACATATGAGCTGAGTATGGATTGCTTCAACGATACTTGCTTACCCATTTTGCTGTCGCCGTCCTTGCCAGCGCCGCGCGCACCGACAAATGCATCGAACCACGGCTTTACACCACAACTCACCACCGCATGCAGACTCTCATATGGCGTCTCCTCACCCCCAAACAAGTTCAGCATATGTAGTTGGGTAGCCAGAGGAGCGAGCGGATCTAGAGTTGGACCGCGCT
>QGOH01007243.1:801-51679 GCA_003313155.1 Boletus sp. MG95
CTCAGCAATTCGCATGATCCACCCTACTCCAGACAATTTTGGATCGTTCTCACTCAGGCCATCATTGAGCTTCGGAAGCCAACCCTCTTCCCAATAATTCCACAACGAGAACCCGATAACCTCTTCGACAGTTGCATCTCGTCGCACATTAAGGGTCATGACTTTTCCCTTTGGTTCAATTGCGTGCGGGAAAAAGACTTTGACGTCTATCGATGCCGACTCTCCGCGCCCTGAAATAGCGCCGTATAATTCACTAAAGGGGTTAGCAGAACCACTGGTCGAAGCAAGCATCGCCGACAAGGCGGAGACCCTACGTGGTGATGGACGAACCTCACGTCGCGAAAAATCGATGTCTGATGCGGGTACGTCGAGAATAGGTTGAGATATCGAAACATCCCTTTTGGGGCATTCGGGTTTGGTGATAAGAGGAACTGTGCGACGATCAGCCGGCCGAGGTGGGCTGACCATCTCAAAGTGGGCATCTATGCCTTCGTCATGTTCGGGTGCGGAATGAGCGTCGTGGGACTCGTCAATCCCACGAGCCTCTGTGACGGGGCTGAGACGAGGTCGTGCACGTGCGTGTTGTCCGAGGTAGGAGGAAGAGTCAAAGGCAGAAGGATTCGATGCAGAAACGGCAGATGCTGCGCCTGACAAGATGGAACCTGCGTCGGAGGTACTGTCAAAACAGACACCAGGCGTGCGTGTGGCAGCAAAGTCACTGTTCTGCTATTAGATATCTGAGGGAATGTGAGACGAAGTGGGGGGCATACGGATCGAATTCATCTCCCTCGTCCATATCATCAGCGCGGTCGACAAGCTCATCAGAGTCGTCGACATTGTCGTCGTCCTCGAGAATACCGTCGTCGTCGTCGTCGTCGTCTGAGGAAGAGATTTCGGGATTGAGATATTTGTTCACGTCAGAAGCGGGTTTGGGATTGGCGGATCCTTGACCGCGGCGAGCAAGCATGCGCAACTTTCTACGGGCTTCCATCTCTGCGGCGCCTTTGAACCTGGGGATGAACTGGACCTCCTTTGCGGGTGGTTCGGGAGGGAGGGGGTCGTCCTTCTGCGACGACCTAGAAGCCATGGACTCGACCTCTTGTGGGCGTAGGCTATCGGTGTCCGCGGGGCCGATTGGATTGACGCGGGGCAGGGCGGGCTGATGAGTGGATTCCGGGTCTGACCTGTTGACTATCCGTGATGCCCGCCTGGAAGTTGAAGCACGCCGACCGGTGACGCGCATTCCTAGGGCGCCAGAGCGGTTGCCCATGATGGTCTGGTGGTGTCTGAGACCAGTCGCGGTGCCATGAGGGGATGGGCCTGGTGGATTGTCCTCGGTGTCGTGTTCGTCATCGGATATGGGTGGGCTAGAGGGGTATTCCAGCTCTGGCCAGCGATTGATGTCGGCGAGAGAGGCGGCGAGGATGTAGGGGTTTGAGGTGTAAGATGGGCTGAGTGATATGATGCGACCGCCATATGGGTCGTCGACGTTGCGGAGATAGGACAGTCGCAAACTGTGCACGAGATAGCTGGGAGAGAGATGAGACTGGGTCGTACGGGGCTGAGAATGAGACGTACCCGGGATCGCTGAGGAGGGACATGAGAGTGAGTATGTTTTATAAATACGATTCACTCCAAGACATGAACCGCGATGATGCTCGTCCCCATCGCCTGCAGGTTCGGTACGTACTCGCTTCGGGAACGGCCATTCTGCTCACCTCACCTCAGTCGTACAGTTCCGTATGACCAGTGGTTCCTCACCCATCTCGACCCCGACTCCCAGGTGAAACAGATCAAACTTTGGATCCTCTCAAAATGCAATCTCGTCCAGTCCCCCGGTCCACAGACACACCGCTCAGTGTCCCCCATCACCTTCGCCTCCAGCATCCGCTCTAGATCATCCCTCGACAGTCTCGATGACGGATACAACGAAGACGACGAGTTTTCAGACCAGGACATGCCACCAGCTCGCCATTCCAAACCCAGAAATAGCACATCTGCCGACTCAAGTCCCCCAGGGAGCAGCCCTCTCGTCGACCAGTACACACTCTTGTCCTTTTCGACCGGCTCCATGCTCGAGGACGAATTTCCCCTCTCGTGGTACAACCTCCGCCCATACGAGCTCCTCGAGATGCACCCAGTCGGCATCATCGTCCCACTACAACGCGACGTCCTGGCAGAATATATACAGCCATACTTCCAAGCCAAGGTTAGAGTCCTGCGTGCTCTATGGAATCATAGGTCCGGCCGCTTCGAGCCACCTGGCATTGACACCCATTGCGAGCATGGTGGCTGCAAAGCAAAGGACATGTTGGCCCATAGGTTGGATACATTCTCCCCAAAGTCGACCATCTTGCAATCAGAAAAGAGACGCAAGACAAAGGTAGATTGGAAAGCTCGCTGGGTCGTTATTAACCATGGAATCCTCTCCCTTTGCAAGGAACATGCACGTCGTCCCCTTTAGCGCTACCGCGTCACACTGATCGCTCAATTTCAGACGAGTCCTCCGCTTCACCAATTTGCATTGAATACTATGAGCGCAATTCGTGGCGCCGACGCACTTGAGCGTGCATTTTCCATCGTGACTCAGTCTCGAGTTGTCTGCATCAAATTTCGACCTTGGTCAGCTTCGGCGGAGGGTGTGACCTCCCCGCCTCCATCTTCACCGTCGTCTCCGATCTCAGAAGATTCCAAAACCAACGTCCAAGAACCCCTTCCACATGCGGACTCTGCGTTCGACCTGAAGCAGACAACGGAACAGGAACACCTCAGAGAGAGGTCCGGCGAATGCGCTTATGACCCCGATGCTGCCTGGAGGGGGGAAGGGGAGTGGGTTGTTCTCGACATGCTAGATGATCATGGTGAGATTTCCTAATCTCTGGGGGGTGAGCGTGCAATGATGCGTTTTCAGCATTTTCAAGTATTCTGCGCATCCTTCACCGTCACGCTTTTCACCCATTTCACCCAGTATCGTCGTCTTTTGTGCCCTCGCCATCCATCATCACCCTCTCCCACCACTCTCATTCATCACCCGTGGCGACATCGTTCCTTTCGTACGACACAATTCCTTATCCTGAATGGCGCATCAATACGGTTGAAAATGCACGTAAAGCTGGTATGGGAGATGTGGGCAAACCCATGGCGTGGGTGCTCTGGACTGAAAGGGGACTCGGGGAAACGCTGTTGGGGAATATTCGCCACCATCGTCAAGCTTTTTCGCGGGAAATGCAGTACAAGACGAGCACTGTTCCATCGCACATTTATGGATCTGACAATGAAAGTGATGACGACAGCGAGATGGAATGGGAAGGATGGATGAGAGACTTGGAGCGCCAAAGTCAGGTTAGGGAACGGAAGGCGAGGAGGTCTTGTGGATGTGGACAGGCGGATATTCCGGGATCCAGTATGTCTTCACCGCTACCTTCAACACCTCTTTCGGAAGGATCGCGCTCTAGCTCGCCGAGAGTCAGAGCCCCCCTGTGCGCGTCACATCTTGCTACCGGTTCCTATCCGCGCTACCCCAACATCGGGAATGTTATTCAAGCAAGTGGGTTCCACGGCTACCGGTCTACGGAGTTTCCCCGTTCTCCCGAAAGGATTCCAAGTACGACCGTCAGCACGGTCAGCGTCGGGATAGCGCCGTCCTCTCGGCGACGCTCCTCGACGCTTTCCGCAGAGGTGGCCACGACGACCAAGCGTGACCACGAGGGCAAGCAGGAGAGACGAAGCACCCCCGTGGGTGGCGTTCGCGGGGACGGACGGACGGCTAGCGGCTCTGCAGGGATGTCTGTCCGACACGCTCATTCCAGCTCCAACTTGAGGATGCCCTCGCCATATGGGTCTGACGCGGGCGAGTTACCGGGGCATGCAGAACCCTCTTCGCCTTTGAAGCGCCAAAGTGCGTTTATGCGCGGCATGTCTCTGCAGGCTGGCAAGATTGTGAGAGGACTCGAGGCCGCGATCGACTTTGTAGACGAAAAGGGTGTGTGACCAGTGACATGGTCCGTGCACACGTCACCAAATGTATATATACCCCCGCTGGACGAGCAGGCTCCTTACCACTCTGGCCTTTTGGCTTAGATCAAGTGTAGTATCTGTTCTTAATAGTTTAACCACTATTATGAGGGCATCGCCTTCATTTTCTGGTTATCAAATTTTTGCCGCCCTTGTCCTCTCTGAGCTCTGCTTGCAACTCGGCGGGCGCGATGACCCTGCCACTGCACTGCCGGCTTGTGTCGTCGGGGGATCTCCCTCGTGTTGCTCTCTCTTTGCTGTCCCTCTACTCGGTGTCACTTGGCACTCTGCTCGGGCTCAGCAAACAGAATTGCAGGCTATCATGCGACAAGAATCAAGAAAAGTGCTGTCCTACTCTCAGTGCCCCATGTTCATCATTCCAGCAGAACTGATCGAGTCCGAGGATTCCAATATCAACATCACAGATCCGGTGTAGCCACGATGGAATTCTGCCTCCAAGGGGTTTCCTCGAGGCGCCGTTGCGAGAGGGGACCAGGGATTCAATTTCACTACATCTTTTGTCATTGGCAATCTCACCGGTCACCCAAGTGGTTCATGGTGATGTCCTCATAGCGAGACCCTGCCATCTCTTGTGGCTCGACTTCCTGTCTGTCTTTGAAATGTCAACAGCAGCAGAACCTGTCAGCCCGGTCATCGACCAAGTGTAGGACACGGATTCCGAGCCCGCGACTCCTGAATGAACATCGTTTTTGCTCTGGTCAGGACCAGCAACTCGACTAGTTGGCACCTTTTTCTCGACAATTTCTTGTTGCAAGTAAAGCACCTTGGCCACACTTGCGAGCGGAGAGAAACGAAGAGGGTGTATGGTTTCAGGGCCGTTCTGCGGACAAGACAGAAGGAACAAAGGCAGAGGTGGCATAGGAGGTACAGGCTTGCGATGGCACTTCAAGGAGCACCTAGATAGCTGAAAAGAGTCTCTTGCACCCATAAGCGGAGATTGCACGACAGCGTTGGGCGGTAAACCGGAGAGGAATGAATATTCAACTTGACTGCTGTAACTGGGACCATCAACCAATCTGATCGAGGAAGGGCTTGCACGTCTTGCAACGCTGGGGACACCACCTCCAGGCAATCTCACGCCGTGGGACTCACCGCAACCACCATAACGGCGACGGAAATCGGTCGACGAATCTCGCCGCACCGAGCAAAGTGTCTTCGAGAAGCTGCCACCGTGAGCGACAGGGACTCGCGAGGGAAGGGTCGACGAAGGCAGGACACGCTGATCCACATCTCTAGAGCAGGTGGTCAAAGCCGTAGATGTCGTGACGCGAGAGCTTGAACTGCGATTCCTCGACTTGGAGCGCACGGAAGCAGCGTGTGCTGTATGTAGCCGATACCCGAACGAAGACCTTCGCCAGGTTGCTCCGTCCAGCTTCGACGTCAGGTTTGTCTCCCAGGTGGGAGATCCGAGGTACCCAACCAAGAGCCCACGATGCCGATTTCCTTGTTTGTCTCGAAACCCGAGACCTGAGGCCTTGGGAGAAAAATCGTTGCCGGTGGGTATAGAGCGGACAGAACCCGGGGTGTGAATTGTCCCTATACGACGATGCTTCATGTACACGAATTTGATGGCGAAGAAGGCGAGGAGGAGGAAGAACGGAGAAATGGAAATGACGACCAGTGGAATGTATGTTTTCCGAGTCGCTGTGACCGTCGACGTGTGCGAAAGAGGAAAAGCGAAAACATGGCAGGACACGACAAGAAGGAGGAGCGCTGGGCAACGGCGGACGGACTTCAACATCGTGCATCGGAGGGGAGAAACATCCCAAGTTCCCGCCGCTTTTTGAACTGAATTCCAAGGTGATCACCGTGCACATGCATGGTCAGACCGTGTCACCACAGACATGCTTAAAGGCACCGACTCTCCCGCGGATACCCCTCCTCCCGCTCGCAACGATGCCCGCCCGCATTCTTGCCTACTCTGCAACTGCTAGCTATAGGCATGAGAGTATAGAGCCGTCCATCGAAGCCTTAAAGGCTAAAGCATCCTCAATCAACGTCGCGTTTGATTTCACGGAAGATAAGAGCCAATTCACAGACGAGAATCTGGCAAAGTACGACGCGATCCTCTTCTTGAATAACTCGGGAATAAGTGCGTAGCACACTCGACACCGAGTATTTATCGACGTTACCAACGACATGGCATGCACAGTCCTCGATGACACGGGAAAGGCTGCTTTGCAAAAGTATATCAACTTGGGAGGAAACTTTATTGGTGTTCATTGTGCATCCGACGCACTGCGTGACACTCCATTCTTCAAGAAGCAGATCGGTAAGATCATTCTGTATCTCTGTCCACATGGCGCCCCCTCACTGGGAGTCTCTCACAGGAGCGTATTTTGACTATCATCCGGATATCCAGGAGTCGGTAGGGTGTTGACGCCATATTCTGGGGCAGGCCTATCCTACTCATTCCAATAGGTGGTCGACGTCGTTGACAATACTCACCCAAGTACGAAGATGCTCCCTGCACACTGGAAACTGGTCGATGAAATGTAAGAGACGAATTGAACGCTGTGTGTCTCCGTCAACAGAAGTACAGGTACAACTTCCAATCGGATCCTCGGGCGGTGGGCGCAAAGGTCCTACTTGTAGCAGACGAGTCCAGCTATTCAGGTGAGCTATTGTTCCACGGTCAGAGAGTTGCGGTTCACTGACCAAAGAATTTCAGACCCTGGAGAAAGAAATTTTGATCATGGGACACCCCATCCCATCGGCAAGTACGTTCTGGGCTCGTCGCCGCCCAATTCTCACAATGATCGCAGCTTGGTGTCAAGAACACGGTGCTGGAGTTGAACCAGGTGGCATCGCCGGTCGCAGCTGGTATACTAGCCTCGGACATTGCGTTGAAATCTGGAGTGTCAGTCAGGTTGTTGTACCCTGCAGTTCCCTAGGCTCACCCCCATTAGGATGAACTCTTCTTAGGACACATTTTGGGCGGGATAACTTGGACGCTCGAGTCAAAAACCACACGAGCTTTTGATGGTAATGCTAGAGTCGGAAATGTGCCTTGAATGAGTGTGTGGATGAGTGGGTGATGTATTAACAATGTATAGGTTTGTACACAATGCAACATGTAAATATCGACAAAGATGATGAAAGCTGTAAGGTATGGGTAATGATAGCAAGAAATGAGTGGGCATTGAGATGAGATACCATGATCAAAGTGTCCGCTAAATCATTGCGGCCTACACTCGGGTTCACCGCCCATCCCGTGATCGTCGTAATCATCGTCATCGTCATCCTCCCAGTCCTCCTCATCCCCTTCTCCGAACTGCGAGGCAAAGCCTTCATCAAAGAAGTCCGAACTAGCCGGAAAATACCGTGCACGCACGTCCTCAAGTTCAGCTTCCTCGAAAGGAGCTTCGTCGATAATCTCCGGTGCAGGCTCAATATTCGCCTTCTTTGGAGGAAGTAGTTTAGCAAGTGCCTACGAGCAAAATTTCAATAATTTGGTCTTTGAGGAACGTTCACAACTTACTGCTTGGTCGACCCTTCTCACCCATTCCATATCTGGCATCTCAATCTCAAGGACGATGTACAGATCACCCTTTTGATCAGGATTCTTGAACATGGGCATGCCCTCACCACGTAGTTTGATGGTTTGACCAGGTGTAATGATCTTGCCGGGGGGACTCGAGACTCTGACACCTCGACCATCCAAGTGAGTAATTAAGATACGAGAGAAACCGAGAAGTGCCTCAGATAGTGTAATCTTGACATTCGCAAGCAAATCACTTCCAGAGCGTTCAAAGGAATCGTGTTGCGACGTCTTCAGGCGGAAGATCACATCTCCGGGCGGAATATTGGGCTGTACCTGATCGTTAGTCATCGCCCACGCGCGATTTGGGATGGCTTACTTCCTGGTCACCAGCACCTGTTAGAACGATACGATAACCATCTGGCATCCCCTGCTCGATAAAAATCTCTTGTCGCGTCTTCTCCTTGACGGTTTTTTCACCCTTGCACTTTTTACACCTGTGCTTCTGTAAGTTTCCGCCACCAATATCCAATGCGGGTGCCTACCGATCCTTCTCTCGAATCTTGCTCCCTTCTCCGTTGCATTCAGAACATTTGACACGCGTCGCCCCAAACCTGGACGGAGCAATGGGGGTATGCGTGAAAGTCCATCCTTTGCCTTCACAAGGTTTACACTCTTTGGGTTTTGCATTCCCTCTGGCTCCCGATCTGGAAACTGGGCGTGAACAAGAGCAGTCTTATACATGTCAGATATGCTAACCCATTGCAGGTTCCACAAATGACTTCCTTTTCCATGTTCATCTTGACTGACTTGCCATTATAGAGATCTTCAAGTGTGACCTGATAGGGAATTTCGGTATCTTCGCCTTTGCGTCTACGCGGGCCTGGTCCTCCAGCAAAATCGAAGAACGTTGCTCCTCCACCAAAGAACTGAGCAAACATATCGGCGGCTTCCGGTGGCATACCACCGCTACGTCCACCTGGGCCGGCGAAACCATCCATACCCTCATTATCGTAAATCTCTCTTGAATTCGGATCGCTTAGAATTTCATAGCTAGTTCGCACCGCCAATCAAAAAGATGAACGCGCAAGGGGAAAAAAGAGATATACGAACGCCGCGGCCATTTCTTGGAATTTTTGTGCCGCTCCTGGGTCATTGGGATTCTATGCGAATGGATGAAATGCATGTTTATTTCCAAAGAAATGCTGATACCAACCTTGTCCTGGTTGAATGGACGGACTACTCAGCATTGGTTGCAAAGAGTTCACAACACTCACAGGATGATGTTCCTTTGCCTAGAGTGCTGTCAGATCACATATCGCTCCGACATTCATGGGACTACGCACTTTTTTCCGATAGGCTTTTTTTATGTCACCTGGCGAGAAACAGTGAGGACGGCACTTTGTCAAGCCGGACAGTGACACTCACTTTCGGAGGCACTTGGAGGGACACCTAGCAAGTCGTAAAGCTCGGTTTCAGCGGGCACTGGCGTCAATATTGGGATAAAGACGAAGAAGACGTGAGGTGGACACTTACTGTCGTCAATGGGGAGGAGAGAGAATGGCCCAAATGTCGGCTCGTATGAAGACGCGACTCTCGGCAAGACGACGGAGTTTGAAGCAGCTCGTGTAAAAAGCTTGAAATACGATCCTCGCCTCGACTCCTATCACTTCTTCTCTGTCCAAGGCCAACTTGGCCTCGTCATTCTGGTGAGTCGACGTCCTCGGTCGTGAGACCATGATGTCCATATTATCTACATTGTCCGACCGGCCTTGGGGCCGGATTTGACGAGAGATCCATCTGAGTCTTCTACGCTGCACAACACCGCCGCTAATGTCTTGTCTCGACAGCTCCTATACATTGTACTTTTGCAGAGGCTAGTGCCCACTGTATCCGGTAGAATACCCCTTATGCAATGAACTTTTACTTTGAAGCTTCCAAAGTCCTCGACCGTCTTGATGCGAAACAAGGGTCCATCAAAAGCTTACTGTCCACTTTGCCGGCGAAAAATAGAACGAGGACTGCTGCCCTCGTCATTGAGACGCTGAAATGTAAGCCCAGGTGTCCGGTCGTGTACTAGGGCGTTTGAAAATCTGTTCGCGACAGACAAGACAGTCCTTTCGGACGTGATTTCGGCTTCCAAGCTTCTCACCGAAGAAAAGAAAATCACATCGCTGAACTTGGCACTGCTCGTCGTTCACGATGTTCTTTTGTCTGGCGGCATACAGGCTGGGGATGGCCCAATAAAGCAGGCTGTCATGCGACACAAGACGCGACTTCGGAGCGAGTTGCAGCGCATCAAGGTCAAGCGTGGCGTAAAATCTGATCAAGAATTGGCGCACCCCAACGACGAGAGTGCAGGTAAGTGCCTTGTATATGCGTCAACCATCGAGAAGATTGGTGAACTCGGATTAGCTCGCATCCCACGTTATGTCCGAGTAAACACGCTCCTTTGGACGACGGACGAAGCCATTCGCCATTACCAAAAGGAGGGCTATCGAGTATCAAACCCGTTTTCTTCAGTGTCTGTTTTTCCGTTTACTCGTTTTGCCTCTGTCGCGTCTTTGCTCACCAATCCACAGGAACTCCTTTTCCCGAGACCAACACGTTCCTGACCTCTTGCTTTTCAATCCTCACATGCAATTCCATAACGATGTCCAGTACAAGATGGGGAAGGTTATCTTACAAGATAAGGCCTCCTGCTTCCCGGCGATCGTGCTCGCCCCTCCGAGCAACGAACATTCTGTAGTCATTGACGCAACGGCTGCCCCGGGAAACAAGACATCACATCTGAGTGCCCTGATGGGTGGCAAGGGAAAAGTAATGCCGGCTGGATCATCTCTTTTAGCCAGTTACTCACGTCCGCCTCTGGACCTTAGCTCTATGCGTTTGAAAGAGACAAGAGGCGCTTCTCTACACTTAAGACCATGCTCGCCACGGCTTCTTGCAAGAACGCGGTGGCTATCAATATCGACTTTCTGAATGTCGATCCCTTAGATCCACAGTATGCCAATGCTACACACATGTCAGTTATTGCTGTGCTCGATGCTCCCTTTCGCTTACCTTGTGCAGTCTGCTCGACCCATCTTGCAGCGGTTCTGGCATCGTCAACAGACTAGACTATCTTCTTGAAAATGGTGGGGGCCACTTGGTAACGTCCCTCGTGTAGTTCTGAGTTTCTCCTGCAGAGCATGAAGAGAACGAAGAGTGGGAAGAGCGATTGAACAAACTCGCAAGCTTCCAGCTCAAGGTAATAAAACACGCCATGAAATGTCGGTCAAAGTGGTATTTACACTCAAGAGTCCGACAGACTGATTCCCATTGCAGTCCCACACATCCAGAGAATTGTCTATTCTACATGTAGCATACATGCCATCGAGAACGAGCGCGTCGTGTGCGAAGCATTGAGATCAGAGCCCGGCAGACGCAATTTCAAACTCGCTCCTCCTGGAGAGGTACTCCCAAGCTGGCACCGGCGAGGATTGCCAGACGAATTGGAGACGCCAGGTGAGAACGACAAACCATCTTCCTCCATCGCCCTAAGACTTGGATCAACAGAGTATGCTTCATCACTCGTCCGCTGTTCACCAAGTGAAGATGCAACAAATGGCTTTTTCGTTTCGTGTTTTGTCAGTGCTGACGGAGCTCAAATCACACATTCCAGCGGTAATCTTGAAACAAAGAAACGAAAGAGAGGCGGAGGGAGTTCCAGGAAAAAGCAAAAAGCAAGACTAGGAGTTATTGACTGACTCATGATTGATCATCGCTGACACTGGGAACATTGGACATGAATCGCTGGGATTGAAGCTAGGTAAAACGGGGCTACTGTCAATGAATCAATAATCACATTTTTCTGTGTGATCCCTAAAGAACTTCTGTGGTCAGCTGCAGTGAGTACAGACCCTACGCTCTTGGGGTGCTAAAAGGAGCTCTGTGAGGACGTCCGGGACCATCAGGATGAAGAGTCGGGAAGACAGTGGATAGAGTCATATAAGGATTACCACGAAGGTGGGAAAGCTAGTGTGTCGGGGTACCGATCTGCTGTTGAGAGTATTGTTGTTGATAGTATTGGGCATAGCTAGCGGCGTAGTCGGACTGCTGGCTATAAGTGCCTGAAGCGTAACCACCAGCCCATTGTCCAGAAGGATACTGCGCTCCATAGCCACTACCGTAAGCCTGCGGTGGACGATAACCTGGGTTTTGATGCTGATTTGACTGCCACATCTCTGGTCGGCGCCACGGAGGAACATTAGAACCGCCCGCTGTGATATCATGACCTGCCCCAGTGCTACCCCACGGTCCCTTTCCGCCGTCTCCGCCAGGACCCTTTCCTCCCTCCCCGAGTTCAGCCATCAGATTAGCGTACTCGGAGTCGAAGCCTCCTTTGGACAGGGCACCCGGAGGGCCGGGAGGGGGAGGTGGTGCATTCGGATCCCTGTTAACCTGACAATCACGCGCCATGTGGCCGGCGCTACCACACACGCGACAGATGATATTAGCAGTGAAGTTGCGCTGTTCTGGGCAATCATATTTACGGTGACCAAGGCCACCGCAATTTTGACAGATTTGATTTTCGTCATCACGAAGGGTACCATTCAAAGCAGCGAGCTCGCGGAGCTGGTTGCGCTTGTGATCGTTTTGTCCTTCTGGGGTGGAGGCTGCCTGTATCGCTCATCACTTATGAGAGCTTCATCGAGGACGAAAAAAGAACATACCGTCTCGATCACTCTATTAATCATCTTGACACAAGTTGCTACCTTATCCTCAGAATCAGCGATGACGAGACAATGCAAGTCTTCTTCAGCATCATCGGCGTACTGATCTGGTCGCGCTTTACCCTCCTTCACACTGCCTTTGCCACGGATGCTAATCTTAGCTCCGCTCTCCCGTTCCATCTTCTTCAACGAGTTACCACGAGGTCCTACCAAAAGTCCAAAGAAATTGATCTCCGGAAACTCTTTGACAGGAATATACACCTTGTCCGAAGGACGCTGAGAACGCTTCTGCTGATGATACTCGACGGGTGGGCGGAAATTGGGATCGTTTTTCATGGCACGATCCACAAGACGAATACGCTCATCTTCAAGTTTCTTGCGATAACGGACTTCACGGGTGTTCGTGCGACGTCCATGGCCATCATAGGTAGGAGGAGGAGAAGGGGACCTAGTGATTTTAGGGTAGGTATGTGTCATAACCACAATGGAAAATCACCTACCGTTCTCGTTCAGGAGGGATAAAATCGTTTAACCTAAGTTTTCGGTTAATTTCCTCGAGGCGTAGATGAATGGCATAATTGTCAAGTTGAGCCTGCGAGACGCCGGCGGCAGAAATCGCTGTCGGCAGACCAGGAATTTCAGTCTTGACTTCGCCCCAGCGGCTACGCCGCTTGCGAGAACCATTCGCATCAGCTGTGTAAGAGTAAGAGATCGCGGTGTGTCAAGGTTAGTATCAGTTAGTAGCTAAAGTGGCAAGTGACCAAGGTGGACCTTGCTGATCAAGTAGGGAATGGAAGAAAAATCCCACCGGACAGCAAGGAAGGAAGACACGACATTGTAAGCGCCGCTATTGAATGTTTCTGGACTTACCTGCAGATCCGTTCGGACTCTCCTCTCTCCCTTTTCTCATTTCTGGTTCTTGAGGAAGCTGCCGGGGATAGGCGGAAGGTGACGGCTGGGCGAGCTGCGGAGGATTTGTTTCTTCAACCGGAGCCGGTCCAAAACGGCGGCGGGTTCCAAGCGGAACTATGAGCATGTCAGAACTAGAGCCAGAACAACGACTGAAAACCAGACTCACCATCATTAGTTCCAGTGACTTCACGAGTTGCAGGTCTCCACATTGGGACTGAAAGAAAAGGATTGGCAATGGACGACGAGAGAGACGAAAAGAAAGATGGAAATGAATCTCCGAAGGCTCGTCTTCCCTGATTAAGTACAGACTCCGCTCAAAATGGACACATGCTGACAAATCCTCATAACTTAGTCATTTGCGGAGCAGCACTGAGCGACTCAGTAACACTTCTTGGGCAACGTCCACGAGCCCTGTCGCATTGAGAAGATGGCTACCAAGCGGGCTGCAGAAGGTGAGTACATTTCCATTATTCTGTCTCGTCTTGCATGCCTGCTTTACAACTTACCCGTAAGATCTTGTCGCCTCCACGTCGACATCGAAGCGGCCCAGACGCAGTGGAGACGACGGTGATTATATTGACATGGAAGAGGACTTCATCAGTGAACCAGCCACTGATTCCGCTATTGTACCTCGCGGCGCGACTATCAACTTCAGTGCCCTCACACGCAAACTGGCAGAATCACGACGTGCCGCAAACTTTGGTGGCGAGGAGAGTTTCTTGGATGCCCACCGTCGCCAACAAGACTCCCTAGTATCACATATATTCATGGCCCAAGACTTTTCGTGGTTGCATTTAAAACCCGATCATGCCTCGCGCCCTCTCTGGATCAGCCCAGAGGATGGACATATCATCCTTGAAGCTTTCTCTCCCATTGCAGAGCAAGCCCAAGATTTTCTCGTAGCTATTAGTGAACCTGTCAGCAGGTGCGCAGGCATTGTTACTCTACTTGTACGTTACACGTTCACACCAAAGTTGCTAGACCGGCATTCATTCATGAATATAAACTCACATCCTATTCTCTGTATGCGGCGGTGTCAGTGGGGTTGCAGACCGAAGATATAATAGAAGTCAGTGCATGGTAGTTGATACACTCCCTCGGCTCAATCATTGACTTGAGTGTTAGGTTCTCAATCGCCTGTCGAAGGTATGTTGTCCTGAAGTGGATGATCACTTGGTTTGATAGTTGCACAAGGTACCGGTGCCGGAGAGTATCATCAATTCCATCCGCGAACGCACTTTGTCGTATGGCAAAGTGAAGCTGGTTCTCAAGCATAACAAGTATTTCGTGGAGAGTAGTCACCCAGATACTCTCCAGCTCCTACTCAAAGACAAGGTTATCCGAGAAGCGCGAGTGGTGTCTCAGCAAACCGACAATAGTATTCGGGCTGCTACCTTCACTACATCAAAAGCTCCGGCGAAGGGCAATCTTGTCATCCCGGGAACCAAAGATGCAGAGAAAAAGAAGGACGAAGGTGTTACAAGCCGGCCACCTGGAATGTCTGGAGCAGCCTCATCGGACACTGATTTGTTCACGTCGATAGTCGGGGTGGATGGTGGTATGCTTATCGAAACACTAGCATCATCAGTACACTGAGCACAACTCATCACAGATGACATTGAGGAGGATGACGACAACGTGCACGCCTTTGAGATAGACGACGCGAAAATCGATGTCAGTTCCCTTGTTCTATAATTCGCGTTATGATTTGACACTTCCACAGGATGTGAAGAAGCGTTGCAATGACCTGGAGTACCCCATGCTCGAAGAATACGATTTTCGAAACGACACTATTAATGCTAATCTGGACATCGATCTTAAACCCGCAACTGTGATTCGGCCTTATCAAGAGACCAGCCTGAGTAAAATGTTTGGAAATGGGTAAGTTTGAACTCAAACGAATTCGAGGGTATCCTATAACTTTGAAACAGCCGAGCCAGGTCAGGAATCATCGTACTCCCTTGTGGAGCAGGAAAGACCCTTGTCGGTATAACCGCGGCATGCACCATTAAGAAATCTTGTCTTGTCTTGTGTACATCTTCGTACGTGTGTCATGCGGGGTGTACCCGAGCGGCAGTTTACATTTATTGAAGCGTTTCTGTCATGCAATGGAAGCAGCAGTTCATGCAGTGGTCAAATGTTACAGATCGGCAAATCGCCATCTTTACCGCAGACCAGAAGGAACGGGTATGATATCTTTCCCCGATCGTTTTTGTACGCCTGCTGACATCGTGGACTAGTTTGCCGGTGACAGCGGCATCGTGGTTTCGACTTATTCAATGGTCGCGAACACTCACAATCGGTCACACGAGTCCAAGAAAATGATGGAATTTTTAACATCGAGGGAATGGGGATTTATCCTGTTAGATGAGGTTCATGTCGTTCCTGCGGCTATGTTCCGACGTGTTGTGACCACTATCAAGGCACACTCGAAGCTTGGTCTTACAGGTGAAACTTTTTTTTCTCGATCGACTTCACACGTCAACCAGGTACTTTGCTTGCAGCGACACTCGTCAGAGAAGACGACAAGATTGCGGACCTCAACTATATGATTGGACCGAAACTTTACGAAGCCAACTGGATGGATCTTGCTGCCAAGGGTCACATAGCTAACGTTCAGGTCCGTGATTGAGAACGTGGATATACTTGATTATTCAACAGCCTCAGTGTGCTGAGGTGTGGTGCCCCATGACACCAGAGTTCTACAGGGAGTATCTTCGAGAGCAATCACGCAAACGGATGCTCTTATACTGCATGAACCCTAAGAAATTCCAAGCCTGTCAATTTTTAATCAAGTTCCACGAAGCACGAGGTGACAAGATTATTGTGTTCTCCGATAATGTGTATGCATTAGAGGTGAAGTGCGATCTGTGTGTGGAGTATCTCGGGGTTCTTACGCTGCGTATTGTCTAATTCAAGGCGTACGCAAAAAAGCTGGGAAAACCTTATATTCACGGCGGCACTGGTCAAGTGGAGCGAATGCGAGTTTTACAATGGTTCCAACACGACTCCAACGTAAACACAATTTTCCTTTCCAAGGTAGGAACTTATTTTTATGGCATGCGGAGGTCCTTCTATTTGTGTCGGTTCCAACAGGTCGGCGATACGTCAATTGATCTGCCAGAAGCCACTTGTCTCATCCAAATCAGCTCTCACTTTGGATCACGACGACAAGAGGCACAAAGATTAGGTCTGTATTTCAACTATGACAGCTGTCAACGGACTAAACTAGGCGCAGGCCGCATTCTACGGGCGAAACGCCGTAACGACGAGGGATTCAATGCCTTTTTCTACTCCCTCGTGTCCAAGGATACCCAAGAGATGTTTTACAGTACCAAACGGCAGCAGTTCCTGATCGACCAGGGCTACGCGTTCAAAGTTATCACGCATCTTGATGGACTGGAGGACTTGGAGGATTTGGTCTACAAGACCAAGGACGAGCAGATTGAGCTTATCTCCTCGGTGCTCTTGGCCAACGAGAGCGAGGCGGAGCTTGGAACCGACATACATGCCTCGGAAGGTGACCTTGCTGGGACGATCACCTCCAAGGATTTCGGCATTGCAAAATTCCCAAGTGCCCAGCGGACGACAGGTTCGCTTACTGCACTGAGCGGCGCCCAGCATATGTCGTACGTAGAGCAGAACAAATCGGCCAACAAGAAGCTCGCACGAGACACGGCGCCTCGACACAAGCTGTTTTCTAAACGCGATAGGGATAAGGCAGCGGCGAGAAAGGAAGCTCGGGCGTCAGGTCGGGCATAGACAGCGGCATCGATGGTGGAGTCATTGTGATAGGTGCTACTAGTTCGATCGTAGTATATCCATAGATCTCTGATGGAGAAGGAGGGTCATGTTGTCTTGCGCGCGCCAGGGCGCAATGGATGTGTGCCTTGCACTGGGTCCAGGTGCGGGCAGCGTGCCAAGGCACGTGAAAACCAATCAATCCCCCGAAATCAAAAGGGTACTATGAACCACGAGGGGGGTTAAACGGACTGGTCTCGCGGGATTGCGGAGGATCTGGCAACTCTTTTTTCCGAGAAGAGGGTGGCGATCAATCTAGTGGCGATGGCCTCAGCAGCAAGCGTAATGACGAGTGCGAACCTTGTTCAACTCCCTCGCAGATCTCGCTCTTTTTTTTTTCTTTTTTTTTTTTGCTGGGATCGCGATTGACAGTGTGGAGCCGACCGGCTGGGAAACCGACTTCATGCGGAGATCCAAAAACGGTCTGGGCCGCAGCCGACCCCGATCGAACCCGCATTTATGCGGATGCGATCCTTGACAAACAAAGATTTCATGCCCGATGTTCACTTCGGAAGGTCCCTTTTATATGTTCTCTTGAATTCCCTTTCCTTGACCTCCTTCCCCCTCGCGATCACCCCATACGGATTTCCCTGCAACTTTGCGCTCTTTTATATCTGAAAAATGTCATCCAAGCGTGGACGCAAACGAAACGACAATCTCCCTCCTAACAGAGCCAGAGATGTACAACGAGCGTTTCGTGCACGGAGAGCCGCACATCTACAGGTGCGGGGTTTTTATCTTTTCTATTTGCAATTATGCGACCTTTCGTCCGCCAATTTCAGGCTCTGGAGATGCGTGTATCCGAACTGGAGGAGGAGAATAATTGTCTGCGAGCAGCACTCAACTTGCCCCCGGCTAACCGCCCAACACTTGGGAAAGGTCCGACAGGAAAGGATAAACCAAAAACCCTCGATAACCTTCCAGTATCGCAATCCACATCCAAAAGCCGTGATTCTTCGCCGATAGGCGAGTCACCGTCTCCAAGGAGATCAGAGTCAACATCACCGTCGGTCATCGGTGGGACGAGCATGCGCACTCCTCCTATCATGGATGGAAGCAACTGGAACGAGGGATTCATGATGAATGACCAGCAGTCGACTAGCTCCCATATCCCTTCGAACCCTTCCGTCGCATATAACATACGTGCGGTTGCGCCTTCAACTGTCCCTCAAAAGAGTCCTCAGCAGTTCACCTTCTCCACCCCCATGCCCCCGCGCGCCCTCGTCTCGAACAACGTCCCCAACCATCCACTGCAGTCGAGCTACGCGCACACCGCGGACAGGCCTATAACGAGTGGTTACAACGACATGAACTACCTGCTTTGCGACGTGCGGGAGACTACTCATTATTCATATCATTATCAACCGCCTCCCTTTTCAGGGGAGAGTCCCATGTCTTCACATTCACCTCAGCTTTCCGTCCATTCACAACCACCTCACAGCGCCCAACGCCCCAGTATCCAGCAGACGATGCCGTTCCAACAGCGTCGGTCGCATACGGAGCCCCAGGCTTTCCGTTCCCTCGGCAGCGATCTCCACCTCCCTAGTCCCCCACCCCACCACGGCTCGCGCTTGGCGTCTTCTCCCCCTCCAGCGATCCATGATGTGCGATCGCATTATACCCCACATGAGAAGCACGTCAATCCATTACCTTGATCGTCGGCTCTGTTCCTATCCCCTGTGTTTCCTTTTCCCTTTGCTATGATTGATTCTCATCTTTCCCTGGCCGGACATTCCCGTATTTCCAAATCACGTCGACAGTGATTAAGAATTTTTGTATCACTATTGTTTGTGAATGCGTCTCCAAGGCTGTATGGTTCCGCTTAATAGTATGTACTCCAACGCTACTTACTCATACGTCTTCTATTAATCGGCTCGCTCGACGTCACTTTTCATTGTGTCGACGACGTTTACGCTAACGTTGGTAATTTCCAGCTGAAAATGACAAAGTATTTAAGGTGGCTGGCTGACACAGCCACCGTGGGTGCTTCGTTCGCACGTGAGTCGGTGGCAATCTGTGACACGCTCCGAAGGCTCCGAGTCAGCTGTCGGTTGTCTCCCCAGACAACACGTAGCTGGACGCCTCTTGTATATTTTGGTTTACAGATTTCAATAACGTTTATCCACGGCGAGATCTCCGATCCGCTGTCCACCGACCATGACGAGCGTGACAGATGCCCGCAGCCCAACCGCAGTGAGGCCACATGGATTCATGTACTTACACGTAGGACTGCATTGCTATCAACAGCAAACGGGGGTATGATAGGGAGCAGTCACGCCGCACTGTCCAGTTGGCACCAGTTGACTTTGCCTTCTGCACCATACTTCTTCTCTAGCCAATCGTTGGCAGCCTTAAAATGCCCGTTGCCCAGGAATCCCTTGTTGGCGCTAAGGGGGGAGGGGTGCTAGTCCGAATCGAGTAAGTGAGGAATGGAGAAGTAACCCAACGTCAAGTACATACTGCGCTGGCCAGGATCAGGTGCTTAGTCTGATCGTTGTCAGGTCCAGATACGCCGAGAGCGAGAGAAAACAGGCTCGCCTTGTTCAATTTGGCAACCCTTTTTCCCGCCCACGCACCCCAAGCCAGGAACACAACACCGCGTCCGATTCCGTGAGCGTCGGGATCGCTGCGGCCACCCAAGTTTGCGCCGCCGTACTTGTCAACCACGTCAATGACCCTATCCGTAAACTCCTCCCAACCCCTTCCGGCATGCGAACCAGCTTGGGTTGCCTTCACGGTCAGACACGTGTTAAGCATGAGGACCCCATTCTCAGCCCAGGCGGTCAGGTTTCTGGAAACGCCGTGCCGTCATGCACATTCCAGACGGTATAACCTTGTCAGACGGCTTACCCATGCTTGGGAGGCTTGAATTCGGGGTATTCTGCCTTGATCTCTGCATATATCTATGATCTCCCCCCTGAATTTCACTGCAGTGTGGGTGCTAACTTGGCTTACGTTTCGTAAAGACGGCGGGACGGCGACGCCCTTGGGGACCGAGAAGCAAAGTCCTATACAGCCGTCTTAAATAAGCCCCGACTTCGGCCGAGCAAATCGGAATTAGCGGCTTACCATGCGCCTGATTCGGACCGTGATACGGATCTTGGCCAACGATAACGACTTTGACCTTGCCCAACGGCGTATTCGACCAGGAGTAGATGTTCCGGGCTTTGCGGCCCCAATAAACATGAATCATCCGAAGTCACAGGAGATCAGCGCGACGAGCTTACGGGTTGGGTAAACCTTGAGGCCCTTTACGTCGTCATGTGGACCCCTCACACCTTCCTCCCAGAGGAACTTCTTCAGAGATATGAAGTATGGCTTATTAATCTCATCCTTGAGGACCTTGAGCCTAGAGTGGTCGCGTGAGTGATCAATCATGGACGGACTCGAGGATGGCCAGGCTGAAGAGAACTCAGCGTACTCACCAGCTCTTGCCCATGCATTCGCATTCAAGCCTCAGCAAGTGCCTCTGATCCTCTGGAATCGACTCTATGAAGTCGCTCAAGGAGAATGGAATAAAGTTGAGGCGCTGGAGGCCAGAGGAGCCTGCTATTTTTATCTTGCCAGCACCTGCCGAGGACAGGTTCAAGGTATCCAACTTTGCTTTCTTTGCTTCCGGCTGCCCAGTCTTGTTCGACGGGGAGTTCTTTGGAGCGGCGAACATGTCCATGAGTGTACGCTGCCGCTTCAAGGGGTTCGAAGCCGACGCGGACGCGTTAGAATTATCCTGGGATGCGCTGGGCGTCGTGGACGCATCGCGTGTCGATGACGCGGCAGCCTCGACGTCTGCGAGGTAAACAACACGTGCGTCGTCCGCCATCTGGCCAACAAACGAGGTTCAGACGCGAAAAAGCTCTGCGCGCTGCTTTAACGCGTTTCCTGCGGTCCGGTGGCTTTTACCTATTATGGATCCACCGGCCGAAGAGCGCCCAATTCATAATTAGTTGCAGGGTCGCACCGCTTTTGAGACCTGACCCCGACCAGCAAACTGAGACAGGCAATTTAGTGGTACCACGTCGTCGAAATCCGTCAAACTGCCTCGCTCAGCCTCCTCTCCGTCACCGCCATCCGCCAAGAATATTTCTGGGCGCGCAGACTCAGCTAGGAGGCCGTTCCTTAATGTCCGGTCGTCCAGGCGGCGTCTGGGTTCGTTCAGCGCAGATGTAGTACCGCCGACCGGCAGCAATCTGGACCTGAGCTCCACATACCATGCCGGGTCATCGAGGTATGACCACGTTCTCAACGCTTTGTCAAGCTGATGCGGCAGATCAGTGACGACACAGACACGGCCGCTCAGGACACGGACGATGAACAGAATCCCAATCGTGGACGTCGCACATCCTTGAAGAGTCTACGACAAGATGTGCGAGGTACGCTAAGGAAGAAAAGGCAACAAATGTCGCCCTCGCGACGCACTTTGAGTCCCACAGTCGCCGAGCACGCCTCGGAACAGAGGACGACAGGTACATTGGGGCGTAGGCAGTCATTCACGCGGTCGCGGTCTCCGCACATTCGTAAGGTGAACAGTTCAGGTCAGAGTCCTCATCAAACGACCGGTACCCCTATGCCCCATGCTCGTCATCGTGCCCTACCGACGTCGTATGCTCTCCTTCCCGGGGAAATGTCTCTTCACATGCCAATACCGTTTAGTGACATATTCTGGACATTTTCTGCCAACGCCAGGGGTCTGGCGGAATCCCTTTTACTGCTCGGGTCTTTGTACTATGCAAATCAAAAACTGGCTTTGGCTTTCGGGACTTGGCACATACCTGGTCCTTCAGTATCATCAGGTAAGCCTTCCCAATGATATGTATCCTATATGCACACCTCTTCTTTGCAGAAATAGACATACTCATAATCACCTGCATCATTTATGTCATTTGGAGTCACTCTTCTTTCGTCAAAAAGATACCGACTCCGCCTCCTTCCGATGTGGACGATGGTTGCGCTCCGTCTCCCCGCATAGAGTCTCGGGAAAGCAGGCGTGGCGGTAGTCTGCGCTCGGCCCCAAGTAGAGCACACTTTGGGTTTGTGTGGATGAGCGTACCGAAGAATTTCAGGTGCGTCTATGCTCCAGGAATTTGTACATACCACTCATATGTTTCAGGGATTGTCCGGATGATGGTGCACTGACAGGGCTGTCATTCGCACCGCTCATCTCAATTGCCCTGCTGTTCTCCTCGTTCCGCCAAGCTGCATCACCCAACCCTGTTCTGCTACCTCCTGACTGGCTGATAGAAGCTCCTCGTGTTCTGGAAGATGCGCGTGCACCGTTGTCCATTCTGAACGCTTTGATACTGTCTAGGCGTAGCCTGGTCGATTATGCAACCCTCTGTTCATTCATTCTTCTGATCCAGATCTTCTCTTCCTCGTGGTACGAAGCAAGGTACCGCAGGGGACGGAATGTACCTGAGGGTGAGCGTGGCTCTGTACCACGCAGCGAAGCACGACGGACGTGGACCTATTGGATATACTCGTATGTCCTCACCCTGGTAGCGCTATTCGTCAGATATTTGCTTGCGAGTAATAATATCAACCTGTGGCAGAGTGAGTACCCTCTACTGTGCGTATCTAATTGGCTCACCAAAGTGGGTAGATCTCAGCTACTTTGACATCGTCGTAGGCTCCGTGTTCTTTCAGTTCTGCCTATACATCGCTTTACGATTGGCTCACGGGGGTTTCACCCTCGGTGAACTTGCACTTGTATGCTTTGGTGGATTGTCTTTGGGTACCGAACTACTTAATCTCACGAGAGCACGGGTGAGCGAACAGGTGGTCTTTAAATGATATGTGCTGATTATTTCCGACAAAGTTATGGCCGAAGAGGACATCTTTCATCAAGACTTACCGCCTCCCGAACCCGCTCCTTATCCTTCAGATTGCCCTCATCGCCGGATCGTTGCTCACCGGGTTCCTACTTTCTCCGTTGCTCGCGCTATCTCGCCATATAGCACAGCGACCTGTTCGTCGGCTCAGATTTCCCCACGAAAAGGCCAGGCATCAACGAGCGCTCGCTGTCGGTTTCTACGTTGGCACAATTATGATTGTAGCCGGCCTCATTGGGTCATGGACGTGGCTATGCCTCGGTAAACGGGACCCATGGCTGTGGGTGATATTTTGGATTCTCCAGGGGAAAAAAAAGTGGTCCCGGCCACTGCTGCTGGGTTACTGGGCACTGCTGGGTAGTATAAGCGTTGCAGGGTGGAACCGACAGTTGTCGAGGTCCCAGAGGTACAAGGCACGGAACGCTGCGAGCAACTTGGGAGACAATGGTACGCCTTCAACGCCGACGATCCAAGTTCAGAAATCCGCAGAACCACCCACGCCTGCCACGTCACCAGCGGCAGGACTAGGGCTTGCGTTTGTGAACTTGCCGAACCTTCCGAATTTGCCCAACGGGACACAGGTGGCGACAGACTTGCTGGATGCTGCAGACAAGCACGTTCCGACGCTGAGTATAAATGCTCGCCGGAAGTTCTTCCATGCGTTGGCGGTTGTTATGTTTTTGCCCGGTGTGGCTGTTGACGTCAGTCGTGCATACGCGTGTCATGCATGGTGCTAATGGTGCGAAACAGCCGGCATTTACACACTTGTCATTCAGCGCTGCATTTGCGTTGTTCATCTTTGCGGAGTATGTGCGATACTTTGCCATCTATCCGTTTGGTGCTGTTGTGCATCTGTTCATGAACGAGTTCCTGGACCAAAAGGACCGTGGTACGGCGATTCTGAGCCACTTTTACCTGCTGACTGGATGTGCGGGCTCGGTGTGGCTTGAAGGGTGAGTGGGGTGGTCACTTGGAGAGCCGGGTGCTGAGTGTAGACGACCTAGGCCGTCGCGGATTCTGATGTATACAGGTATTCTGGCGCTGGGCGTGGGGGACGCGCTCGCGTCGATCGTGGGGAAGCGGGTTGGAAAGCACCGATGGTCAACGGGTTCGTCGAAGACGATCGAGGGGAGCATTGCGTTTGCGGTGTCCGTTGTAGGGTGCGCATGGGTTCTGCGCGTGCTTGGGCTCACAGAGTGGTTCTCGGTACGCGTGTCGGTCGAGTATGGGTGCGGATCTGACGCTGACGGGATGGATCTAGATGACACGGTACGGGGTTGTTGCGATATTATCATCGGTGTTGGAAGCGCTGTCGGAGCAGAACGATAATTTGACATTACCGCTGTACATGTGGAGCATGCTTGTTGTCGTGGGGGTGTAGATGAGGTGGTCCGGTCATGTGACCAGGTAGTGGTAGTGGGGAATGTAGATTTGCGTTGCTATTAATATTAATACTGGTAGTCCTCTCTCCGCTCCGCACCGTAGTACTTGCGTCTGGTATGTTTTCTCTTTCTCCTCTCTCTCTCTTCAGGTCTCTCAAGTACTCCTAGCCATGCCCGCTATACGAACCACGTGATCATGCCATCCACAGATAATGACCGCTCCTCAAAGCTCCCCCTCCCCGCCCTCGCAACCCCCTTCCCCCTCCTCCAAGATCCGTCCTTCCAGATGCCCTTCCAGCTCTTCCCGAACCCATCCGAGCGTGTTCGCAGACCCTCCAGACCCGCCACCGCATCCATTCTTGAGGGCCCCTCTTCTTTTCTCCTCCCCGGCCCCCCCTTTCCTTCAAGTCAGGATATCCCCGTATGTCCTCCCTTTTTTGCTCGTTAATCCCCAGCCAAACCCCTCGCAGCCCACCCCTCCTCCACGCACGGACGCCGATGTCTCCGACTATGCCCCTCGCTGCGACACCGTAAGCGGTATGCATGTCTGTGCCATCCATGTCGCGGACTTAAACTGACGTGTCATGTCCTTCTCCCTATACCCTAACACCAACAATCCCCCCAAAGATGGCTTGGCGCACACGACTGATGCACCATCACAAACGACGCCCTCCGACTATGATTGGGTCTCGTTCATGACTGCCTACGCGGCTGGCCAGTGGAGTCCCCACCGAATGCCCCATCCGCCTCGTTCTGTATTCGATCCCACTTGGCTCACCATGCAGTCTGCATCCTCGGATATTCCCGCCTTCACATCCTTGAACAAATCGTGCCAGTCGGGTGCCTCCTCATCGGATTCTGTGCTTCCCGGGCACCCTGTCATCTTGTCATCAAACTCGGACTCGGCCAACGAAAAGGAACCCAAGAACCAACTCACCGTCTCCCCTGAGAAACACTTCATGAAACTCCCCCCACCCCCAGCTTCGTTGATTGGTCGTCGTTTCCGTAAATCATTTAACGATCTTAGACAAACGACTGGCCATACAATGCAGCTGTCCCTCGATGGTACCCAGGGTTTGACTATGGCCCCAGACGCGACCACTGCTGCAGCGACCATGCGTTGGGCTGCCGCCAGAGTGAACATATCTCCGCTTGCATTACCATCTCCTGAGCATGAACTCACCGATCCCATGCGTGGCGTACACACCGCCATCCCCGGGGCCCATGCACCTGAATGTAGCCCTCCGCCCAATCCCGGGACCCCCGGAAACAACCGCAAAACACGCTTGGGCAGTTTCTGGGAGGGGACCCAAGACGTGAGCGACGACATCGACCGACTGTCGACGATCCAGGGCTCGTATCCTGCCTCACCAACACGCTCTTCAAATGATGGCGACGGTCACCCACCCGTAGATCCGGCTTGGAACACTGTAGTCCCGCCTGCTTCTGCACCTCCGCCACGACACTTTCCCGAGGAACATCCTGAAGAGGATTACTTCACCGCATCCAGTTCCCGTGCGAACACAGTGGATACTGATTCTCACACAATTCCTGATGTACCTAGCGTGTGGCAAGAGTATGTTAATGTTCAGCGAGACAACGAACCTCTCGACATGAATGTGTCAACTACCCCGGCCTTACCGCGTAAAGCGTGTCTTGCTCGCCAAACGTCCTCTCCTTTACCGATCTCGACTGCCTCAGAGAGAAAGCCCTCCGGTGGGCGATCAGTCTCTGAGACGGCAAGCAACCACAGGACAAGTCGTGCCGCGAAGGAGGAGCAAATGTTCTCGGAGTTGGGATACCTTGCTCCTCCTAATCCCCCAGATGAGCTCGAGCGAAGACGTGCACTCTACAAGTAAGTGCATGTTGCATCCGGGCACCCCCCCAGCAGCATATTGATGAGTGGCGATCAGGTTTAATATCTGGAACACTGCACCCGATATCAATTTTGATCGGATTGCTCACTTGGTCAAGCTTGTATTCAATACCAAAAGCGTATATATCTCCCTTGTTGACGGCACCGAGCAGTATGCCATCAACGTTGTGATCCCATGTAATTTTTTGCTAACTTTGGGGTAATAGATGGTTCAAATCTCAATGTACGTGTTTCGAGGCCGTTGTCTGCCGTACCAGTCACCTTCTATGTAACAGGTGGAACATCGTTCACGCGTTGCCCTCGCTTGACCTCATTTTGTGCACACAGCATCCTACAGCGGTAAGTTGGTGTTTCGTATTATCGTTTTATATCTTCCTAATATTCGTCAGTTGTGATGAGCCTACTGTCATCTTGGACATGCTAGCAGATTGGCGCTTCGCGAAGAATGTACGTGAGAATATTACCAACGCTTGTGTGTCTGCAATTGTTGCTGCCCTTCTAGCCTTTTGTGACCGGGAATCCCCACACTCGATTTTACGCGGGCGCACCATTGCGAACCCAGGAAGGATATAATATTGGCAGGTAATGCATGCGGATGTCCTGTCACAGATAGCTTATGTAGCGGTAGCCTGGCCCTGATTGACGACTCACCGAGGCAAGATTTCTCCCCTCGTCAACGACATACTCTCAAGGAATTTGCGGTAGGTAAAACGGTTGCCACCTTCCGCGATACTGACCACTCTCGAGGCTGTTGTGATGCGCGAGATGGAACTGTGGAGAGACAAGGTTTGGTTGTTCTTCAAAATACCTAATCTTTTCATGACCTTTTTCCGCAGATCCAACTTCGCATACGAGACAAGATCCAAACATCTGTGAGATTTCCCATCATGAGTCAAGGCACTTCTATAATGCGTCCCTAGATGGAGCAGTTTAGTAGAGAATGTCTTGAGATCGACCAACAAGAGTCCCAGAATGCCGATATGTACGCTTCGGCGTCCATGGACAAAGTATATGATCGTGCAGCCAAGCTTGTAAAGCGTACGTTGGACGTCGAGGAAGTCCTAGTCATGGATGTCTCGCACTGCGAGGTACTTGAAACACTCAGTGCAGAAGCGACCGTGTCGGTGGTAATACACCATGGTAACGCCCAGACACGCGCGACTTCACGGACACTTACCGCCGACGAGCAAAGCAAGCTTAACACATTTTTTGAGCAATTCCCCGACGGCAAGATTTCAGAGGGAATCTTACCGGTTTGCTTTCGCCCGTTTATACCAACTCATATACAGTATGCTTTAAGTGAGTGACTAAACTTTTTTTAGTGGTCAACTACCAACTCATCGCGATAAAGCGGTCCCTGTCTTCAACATTGACAAACGACCTTTCGCATTGATCTGCGCCTACAATGCTTCCGATCCATCCCGGCGTTTTGTAAGTAATGGATTTTTGCACGTGTCACTTTGTTTACATCGACCATGTAGTTAGAAGGTCACGAACTGTCCTATCTGCGTGCCATTGGTATTGTTCCATATCTGCACACGAACATGTCTAATGTCATATCAGGTGTAATCATCCTCTCCGCTGTGCTGAAACGACGCATGATGCTTGCAGATCAAGCCAAAAGCCTATTTATATCGAAGTAAGTTGCCTTGCTCCACACTCTGTCCCAATATCTCATGGGTATCTCATGGGTATCCAGCATATCCCACGAACTGCGAACACCGCTTCATGGAGTTAGTTGCAGTTTTCCGTTCTGTGCAGTACCCAACTGAAGTGTCAACGTAGATATTGGCAGCTGCGGAATTATTGGCCGACACCTCATTGAACCACGGACAAACGTCGTTTTTGCACACTGTCCAAGCATGCGGTACATCGCTTGTGGAAACTGTGAATCACGTGCTTGACTTCACGAAGCTCAGCGGGAACATGAAGTCGGGTGGTGTTGACAATGTCATCACCCGGACGAGGTATGTCACAATTTCCAATTTCCAAGAGTTGTGGTTCATATAAGAATGCTTAGAGTGGACCTGGAACAACTCGTCGAGGAAGCTATTGATGGGTCATGGATAGGCTATTGCGCACGCAACTTGTCTAGGGGTTCCGAGATAGGCAGTGTATATGCGCCTAATTTGAATCAGCGGTCCTCGAGCGTTATGACCGCTCCAGAGTCTTCGCAGAACGTCGAGATCGTCGTGGATATCGATCATTGCGAAGGAGTAGGTTCATTGGAATGGACTTTCCGTGCACTTTACTGAGACCAGGATCGTGTAGGGGTGGATAGTGAATTGTGACAAAGGCGGCATACGCCGAGTGTTGATGAATTTGTTTGGAAATAGCCTTAAGTTCACATCAGTGAGTGGATCATTGTCTCGTCGCGCCTTTGCTCACTGGTTGCCTACAGGATGGTTACATTCATGTGTCGCTGAGACAACTCTCTGCACCCGAAGATATCGTGAATAATACGGTTAAGATAGAGCTTTGTGTGAGCGATACTGGGAAAGGTATCAGTCAGAATTTCCTCAAGGTCAGTTCCTTCATCCCGAGGGTAGAAATTCGTCATCCATACACCATTCTCAGAACCACCTGTTTCATCCATTCTCGCAAGAGAACCCCCTGCAGGCCGGAACGGGTTTGGGACTTGCGATCGTGAACAGCATCGTCCGATCCCCGAGTGTCGCTGGCAAGGTAGAGGTCGTCAGCGAGGAGAACGCGGGCACAGATATCAAAGTAGTCTTTGAGGCCGAGATACTTGCAGAGAGCTCGAATCACATTCAAGACCCATTCTTCTTTGACGATCAAACGCGACCACCGGTGATATCCTTCCTTGGCTTCAAGAAACGGGGTTGTGGTGCCCAGCTTCTCAGCGAGGTTCTCCATAAATATGTCATCACCTGGTGGGGTTTCACGCCTCAGCGAGAGGGTGCCGAGCTCAGTGATATCGTCATTCTCAACGAGGACCCATCACCCATCGTCACTGCCCTCGAAAAGATGGACAACCATTGTTCATTCATCATTCTTACCTCAAGTCGGGGAAGCCCTCGTGTAGTTGGGATTTGCAACGCATATGAGAACAATGGTGGCTTTTGTCGCATCGTGCACAAGCCCGGTGGACCCTTCAGACTCCGTACAGCCCTGAAGCAACTTCTCCGGGCAAGACAGCGGCGACAACATCGCATGCTGAGTTTTACCAGCTCAGGGGTGGGTTCTGAAGATAGCGACTCTCTCCACTCAACCATTTTCGCGGACGGCTACTCAGGGTCTGCCGTCGAGAACCATCGACGTGGAAACATTGATAGCTGGCGGGACCAGCCAACGTTGCTAACCACAGGCATTTCTTCAGAGTCAGAACAAGACATTTTCCAGCCTACCGATGGTGAACAAACAGTGACGATGCCGTGCACCAGCAACTCCAACTCAACATTTGCAGCCGGTGCCAGCGGGAACCTGCTCAAAGCGTCAGTCGGAACTGTCGAGTCGACCAAACCACGTCGAAAGGTGTTGGTTGTAGAGGATAACAGTATCCTTCGTAACTTACTGTGGGTGACCTCATCTTTGGTTGTGCTAGTTTCGCTGACTTACTTGCGAGGTAGTGCCAAGTGGCTCACCAAAAAGGTACGCGAAGTCGCAAACGTTGGTGATGTTTTCTTACATTCTTTAAGGGTTTTGAATATCGCGAAGCTGTAGACGGTCGCGAGGGAGTTGAAATCTTCCAGACCGAAAGCCCATTTGAGTGAGTGGTGATTCTTGTCGTTGGGTGCTTTCTCTTATATTGGCTTAGCGTGGTGCTGTTAGATTTATCTATGCCTGTGCTCGATGGTGGGCTGTTTTTTCATGGTATTGTTTACCGGTCAGAAGTACTCATTTCTTGGTAGGGGTCGGCGCTACTGTTGAGATTCGTCAAATTGAGCGTGCGCGTTCAAGTCGACAGTCAAGCGTGATCCTGGCACTGACAGGCATGTCCTCACTTGAAGATAAGCGGAAAGCATTCGAGGCTGGAATGGACGGATAGTGCGTTGCTTATCCATCAATACAAATCACCTTGCCGATCGCTGACACGATCGGCAGTCTAGTCAAACCCGTCGCATTCAGAACCCTAGATGACATGTTCCACAGACTGGGCCTCGCTTGACCCAGAGCACCCATCGCATTCACAATGTACACACACACACAACCACCCTCGCACGACCGGACATTGACACATTCAACCTCCTGTTAGAATGTTTTTGAGGATGCACTCATGTTTCGTATTCCCCCCAGTCTTGTTGATGTGTCCTACCATTTGATCTACTGTACCCAATCCACTTTGCGAGCAGTTACCTTCATATCGCCGTGTCTTATCATGTTTTGCTCTGTTATACTACCTCGCTGACTGATCTTCTGTACACTCGAGCTCATTAATTCTGTCCCCAAGCATCTTTTCTTCTATTAGTATCCATTGCTTCTCCATCCTCGATTCCTTGATATATTAGCTAGTTGACATGGGCTCGAATTTCTCGGTGCATGAGACACGGTGCGACGGCAACCAATATCCCCAGGAACCAATTATGGGCGTGTTTAGGGTTCGGAAGGTAAAGCTAGCTTGCTCTATACATTATGTTTACAACGAGATGAAGTACAGATCTACACGACGAGGAGGTTGACCGTTTTGAGGGCGACATGGCCAAAGGAACAGTAAAAGCGTCGACTTGCGTTTTCCTTACACGTATGCCCACTTGCCCAAGGATTCCACCCATCTTTTGAGCTCTGCTTTGGACGTATTCGTAAACGTCGTTTCGAGCGCGTCCGAGCGCACGAGAGACGCTTGGGTGGGAGGCGGCGTGAGCGGGTCGGACGCATTCGCGGATCGCGAGAGTATCCCAAGCCCAGGTCCTCCTACTTCCGTGAGGTACGTTCTAAACGTCTCCGACGTAAACTTTTCGGATTCAAGGGCGGCGATGAGAGAAGTCTGTTTGGACGAAGAAAAGTCTGTGGATGAAGATTCACCATCAGTTTCGCGCGTAAAATAATAACAATAACAATAATAAACGGGACATGCGGATGAGGGAATCATTTGGGCAGATGGCTGCCACTTTTGCAATGATGCAAGGCAGGAACGAAGCGCGAAGAGAAAGGAAAAAAAAGTAAAGTGAGCACCGACCCTCTGGTAAAAGCGTCACAGCGCATCCTCCACCTCCCGCGCCTGTCAACTTTGTGGCGAGATTGTATGGATCAGCCTTGGTGATACGTCGTACAGCTTCCAAGGATGGATGCGAAACACCGAGTCGATCAAGGAGTCCATGGTTTTCATCGATGAGGGTCTGAGACACTTCGGCATCAGAGACGAGGGGTGCAAGTGTGAAGGATACAATGGATGACGCACCGCCAGGGTCTCCTTGCCTCCAGACCCCGAGAGCACACTACTAGCTTTCTCGACTACCCCTTGGATATCATTCAAGACCTGTCCAACCCTCGCTGGTTCTTCTACTTTCTGCTTGCCGACGCTACCGACGAGTTCTTTCGTGTTTCGAGGGACACGAGTGTCCGTAAGTAGGAAGCGGTGCGAGGTGAACCTGGGCACGTAGTAGGTAGTCTTCATGAGAACTGTCGCCTGCCTACCAAGTAGGAACGAAGCACGGTAGAGGTGACGTACCCCTCGATGGAAACCATTCCTCCTTCCTTGCCTTCACTCGGAATGGATTTCGTGTACAGCAGTCCTCCACCGTACACAGCAACTGAATTATCGACACCGCTAGGGTTTCCATGTAGAATCTTTTCAGAGAGGAAGGCGTAGACATTGACAGTGTCTGCGAGAGACTTGGGGAGTCTGTCCGGTTCTTGAAGTGGAGAACTTGAACCAGAATCGGAATCGGAAGGGGAAGGGGAAGGAGGAGAGATGCGACCGGTAATCAACATGAGCGCAGTCGTTGTACATACCGAGAATGCTGCCGAAGATCCAAGTCCAGCACCTACGGGTAGAGTAGCACGAACGGTCAAAGTAAATGATGGTCTGTAGTCACGATGAAGAGAATACGTCAATGAATGCTTTCTCTAAAGAGACAAAATCGTACCTAGTGGTGCTTTCAAAGTCCTTGACAAATATCATGTATAGATACAAGAACGCAAGACTGGCCTGGCGTGCATGGGATCCCAATGCTTCTGGAAGCGCAACTCTGGAGATTTCCTCGAGAAACTCGAAATCAAGAGGAACTTCGCTGACTTGGGACGCAACTGATCGCAAAGATGGATGGGTAAATGAGTCCGGGATGTGATGTAACGACTCACCACGAACAGCTTGCCAAGGTAGGTTGCCTGTGTCCCATTCGTACTTGAACCCTCCCTCCTTGTCGCCAGCATCGATGTCTATAAAATGCACGCCGACTCTGCGACTCGAAGTCCCGGGATGTGGTGTAGCGATAGCGTAGCATCGGAGAGACACAGCAGCGGCAAGGGCAGGTACACCGTATACGACGGCATGTTCTCCGAACAAGATAACCTTGCCAGGTGAAGAGACGACCCATTGCCTTTCATGTGGCTGCAGCTTCGCGCTTTCGCCTTGGGAAATCTGATCTTCCAACGCCAACTTTGCAACAGCTTCGTCGATGGTCGTGCGTACCCGTTCGACGCCCTGTGCGGTTCGCCGTACAGCACCCGCGTCGATGAGCGCACGCTCGAGGTCGTCGAGTAGATCTGTGGGATCTTCAATTCCGACGCAAAGGCGGATGAGATCTTCTGGGAGACCACGCGCTGCACGAGTTGCTGCAGGAATAGAAGCGTGTCTAGTGGAATTTACTCACGTGACCTAAAATAGCAAAGCAGAGAACGTACGACATGGCACAGGGCATACTGATCAGCGAATTGACGCAGCCGAAGCTGACACTGACGGCCCACAACCGTGTACCGGCGACGATACGTTCGCTGACGTCCTTGGCGCCTGTAGTAAAACTCAAGACTGCACCATAACCAATGGAGATGCGTTCGTGAACATCGCGGTTGGGATGGTTAGGAAGACCGGGATAGAAAGTGGGGAAACCGAGGGAACAAAGATAATTTGCGACAAGGGATGCGGTTTGTGATTGTTGTAAGAGACGGACTGAGAGTGTTTTTGTTCCTCGTAGGAGAAGAAAACAGTCAAAAGGGGTGAGAGCATTGCCAGCTGCATTGATAGTAAATGCGATTTTCTGGGTTGGTGGGAGTGAGCCGGAAGGATACCACAGGAAGTGAAATTACCTTTGCAATGTCGTCCCTGTTGCAAGTGATGACGCCGGCCATGAGGTCGTGATGACCGGACAAGTATTTTGTACCACTGTCGTAGACAATATCTGCACCATGTTCAAGGGGCCGTTGCAATGCGGGGCTCATCATGGTATTATCTACGACGATGAGGGCATCGGGACAGCGTTCCTTGACATCCTTTGCGATGCTGGCCAAGTCGACGATCTTGAGGAGGGGGTTCGTCGGAGACTCGAGGAGGACCATGGCAATGTTGTTCTTGGGATGGAGGAAGGGGGTGAGAGTGGAAGGGTCGGTCGTATCGACGTGGTATACGGTGATTCCTTGGTGAGTCTGGAGGTATGAGAGGAGCCGGTTTGTGCCGCCATAGAGGTCGTCGCCTGCGATGATGGCATCGGCAGGCTTGAGGAGACGGAGGATGGTGTCGAGGGCCGCCATGCCCGAGGATACGGCAAAGGCATGTGCTGCGGAGGATATCTTTGCGACATGATGCTCTGTGGGAGGATGAGTGGGGGGTGAGAAGAAGACGGAAGACAGACCGAGATGAGTGCGGGTCGGGTTTCCACTGCGAGAGTAGTCGTACTCGCCGCCGACGCCCTTGAAAGTGGCGGTCTGGTATATTGGTACGGACGATGCGCCATACTGATCCTTGTGGTCCGGGTTCTCGACGGTCACGCAGAGGGTGGAGAAGCGGTAAGGCTGGCGGGGTCTGTAGGGCGAGTCTGGCTCTGGAGTGGGGAGCTCGACGGGGCGGACGACGTCGAGAAGCTTTGGGGGGGACATCGTCGTCGTCGGGAGTGAACGAGTGTCGGGAGTGCGCAATGCACATATCTGATCGCACCATTTCTTCACGTGACGGAGCCACCATGCCGAGAGCGACGAGAGACCACCGTGAGGGTCAGCCTTGCTCGTCGTCGGCTGCGTCGATCTCACCCCGCTCTAGCGGACAGACACACGAAACAGGTCCTCACACCGGATGTGATCGCAAAACGCACAAAGAGACACCTCGAGGAGCTCGAGGTTGGTTTGATATGTTCTCACGACGGTGTCTAACCCGAGCCCTGTCTAGCGCACAAACTATGCCGCCTCATCGCTGCTGAATGAAGCCGACTCTGATCCCGAGGCGTCTTCGAACCAGAAATCAAAGTTCCGGGCAAGACAGACGGTGATCTCGGACAGGCGCACGTTCCCCACTGTCAACGCAGCCAAGAAGAAAAAGTCGACGATGAACGTGCGCACGGCGATTCTGTATCGGAAAGGACTCGCTGCTTTGATTGACGAGAGCGTGAGTGACGCTTTCCCGAGCCCGCCCAACGCTGACACTGACCCACACCAGGGCCTCGCGTCTCTCCCGCCGACGCAGCCATCGTATCTGACCGCCCCTGCACCGTCCTCGTTGGTCCCGCCGCGGATGTTCTGCTCAGTGTGTGGCTACAAGGGTGCGTACCGGTGCAAAAGGTGTGGGGTGTCGTATTGTGATCTGCGGTGCGGGGCTGTCCATGAGGAGACGAGGTGTGAGCGACGAGTGGTGTAGCGGGCCGGGTGTATTTTACAGTTTGATGAGACGATCGAAATTTTCAATGACTCGTTCCCCCGTTAAAACGGTTTCGTCCCCATCTTTGATCATCTCCCTCGTACAAATGTGTCCCCACCAGAACGCGGACGCTCTCCCCGCTCAAAAGGACGAGATGGTATCCGTGGCCATCACGGCCGCACCCTCCATCAACGGACACCACAACGGTCTCAACGGCGTCGCTGCCGGACGCGACCATCGCCATCGAAACCCCTATGCTCCCCGTGCCTCTGATTTCTTGAACAACATCTCAAACTTCAAGATCATCGAGAGTACTCTCCGAGGTTCGTTGCAGAGTTTGCTTTCTTCTTCCTTCGTTTTCTTTTTTCCCCTCTCTGTGATACGATACCCCTTCGGTTCGTAAAAGCCGACAAGTCCGATTATCCCGCTCATACATCCTCAGAGGGCGAACAGTTCGCCAATGCTTTCTTCGACACCAAGACAAAGATCGCCATCGCCAAGGCACTCGATGCCTTTGGTGTAGAGTACATCGAACTCACCTCCCCGGCCGCCTCCGAACAGTCCCGCGTCGATTGCGAGGCCATCTGCAAGCTCGGCCTCAAGGCCAAGATTCTCACCCACATCCGCTGCCACATGGACGATGCCCGCGTCGCCGTCGAGACCGGTCCGTCCTTTCCTCACCACACTCACACCATCCTCTCATCCCATCACAGGTGTTGACGGTGTCGATGTTGTCATTGGCACCTCTTCCTTCCTCCGCGAGTTCTCGCACGGAAAGGACATGGCTTATATCACAAAGACCGCAATCGAGGTCATCACCTTCGTCAAGTCCAAGGGCATCGAAGTCCGATTCTCTTCAGAGGACTCCTTCCGCTCAGATCTCGTCGACCTTCTTTCGATATACCAAACCGTCGACAAGATCGGCGTCAACCGCGTCGGCATCGCAGACACCGTCGGTTGTGCCAACCCGAGGCAAGTCTATGAACTTGTCAGAACTCTAAGAGGCGTCGTCGGTTGCGACATTGAAATCCATCTCCACAACGATACCGGCATGGGTATGTCTTCTCTTTCTCCTTTTCCGACTCCTCTTTTGTTGACGTCTCCAAGCTATTGCCAATGCATACACCGCCCTCGAAGCAGGGGCCACCCACATCGATACATGTATGTCCTTATAGCACTTCATCACCCATTTACTCACTTCCTGCAGCCGTCCTCGGAATTGGCGAGCGTGTTGGCATCACCCCTCTGGGTGGTCTCATTGCTTGTCTCTACGCTGCCAACCCCGACTACGTCAAGTCCAAGTATAACCTCCCCATACTCCGTGAAATCGAGAACCTTGTTGCCGAAGCTGTAGAGGTCAACGTACCATTCATGAACCCCATCACGTACGTGTTTCTTCCCCGCTCTAGGTTCGTCTCACCCACGCACACTACTCAGTGGTTATTGTGCCTTTACGCACAAGGCTGGTATTCACGCCAAGGCAATCCTCAACAACCCTAGCACCTACGAGATCTTGAAGCCCGAAGACTTTGGCTTGACTCGATACGTCTCCATTGGGTAAGTAATGCAGAAGTTCACAGCGACGTTACTGTCTGATCGCTGTCGTAGTCACCGACTCACTGGCTGGAACGCTGTCAAGAGCCGTGTTGAACAGCTCGGCCTCCAACTCAGTGACGAAGAGGTACCTTTAATCCGCTCAACTTGGTATACGCGCCGATGGTTGACTAACCCCATATAGATCAAAGACGCTACTGCCAAGATCAAGGAGCTCGCCGACGTTCGCACGCAATCCATGGACGACGTTGACTCACTCCTTCGTGTCTATCACTCTGGGATCCAGAGCGGAGAGCTCGCTGTGGGACAGAAGGAAGCGCTCGATCGCTTGCTCAAGAGACACCGTGGGGGGTCGCTGACAAGCGCTTCGGATGTTACTGCGGTAGCATAATCATCCATCTGGGTAGCTCGAACCTCGCGGGAAGCGCAGTGGGAATGATGCGCTTCCAGCAAAGCTCAAAAGCGACATGCGATCGCGATATCTATCCAGTACCTATCTATCGGGGACGATGTAAGTTGTGTAAATTCGAACAGAACCATTGTGATACGGCAGTGTGTGATCGCACACGTTTGTGTATGCACCTCGGCGCAACCCCATCATGGTTGCTGGATATTTGCTGATCACCTCATACGCTGTCGAGGTTGGACATCTGAGGTGTTGCTCCTGATCGGTTCGGCGCAGGCATCGCGGTGACAGACCCCGAGTATCGATGCTATCTCCCAGTGCTCTATCCGGCAACGTTCCCGCTACCTTGAGCAGCGAACGGGCGCTAGGATGTAAATTTGTTGCATTTCTGGCACCTGTACAAATAACTTGGACGTCAGGCCTATCCAAGATCTTGCAATTGAATACCCACTAGTTGTGTCTACCGTGTGCGAGAACCAAGTGAACTTCGACATACCCTGACACTATGGCTCAAGGACAAACCAAGTCACGCGTGTTGCCGGAATCGACGAAAAAACCCCGAGGGGACAACCGTTGACACTGCTGCACTTCAATAGGACTTACAGCTGTGGTGTAGGCATGAGGTATGGAGGTCCGTGAGTTGTTACGGGAAAATCAGGTTCGACAGATTCATCGCCAGGCAGCTGTCAGCCGTTGTGGAGTCGAGTCGAGTAAAAACCGTCGATCATGAAAAGACAGTCCTCGGTGCAGTCATGCCCCAGAAATCCACGGAGATAGAAACTCCAAAACAACCTGAAGGATCCGCCATCGAGGAAGTAGATCCTGAGACATCCTGCCGTTGATCGTGTGACCTCGATGCTCCACCAGCAGCGTCTACCTTAGGATTGTCAACGACTGCCGCCAAGTTCGTCACGCCAGTAAATGAAGTACTGCGCACAGGAGGCATGATATAGTCCCAGAAGGTGACATTGATAATTGCGCAGCGATGTTGATTCCCCGCTCCAATCAGTAGAGGCCAGCCGGTAGAAGCCTTGGATCCGTCCAATATCTCCAGGATACAGAGATCCGTCACAGCTTCGGGTTGCCACCGGCGACAAGGTGAAGCGAAAGTCAAGGTGAATTTGACGGCTCGCCTACCAAAGCTAGCTTGTTACGCAACGGTGTCGAGAACGAAGTTGATCATGGTAGTAGTTGTGCACTCACAACTCGAGGGGAAGGCGGACGTGGTGATTCCAGGGTATTTCGGTGCACAAACCATTTGAAAATGACCCACCGTCTACGCTATCGCTGTGACGCAATGTCTGACCGGCACATGCAGTTGGCTTTTGTCCAACTGATAAAGTCAACGTTTACGAGAAAGGGGGTCAAGCTCCATACTTGAAAGAGCACGCACTGACCGGGGATGACTGGGTTATCGAGTCACTCGGTATTCGCTTGCTATATTACAAGAAATCTGAGGTAACGTTAAAATAGCTGTGAGAACGAGGAACGACAAGACAGGACGTGTTCTTAGAAACATATACGATAACTCGCATACCGCCCACTCGTCTCGCTGGGACGTGTGATTTTGACTACTTGACCGCGTCGAAGGCCATAATACCGGGCGACAGGATCCGCCAACTGAATACGAGGAAGTTGCGTTTCCTTCAGTCGACTGAATCATGACTACCTTAGCAGACAGATTACTGATGAAAAGTAAAACATACTATTTTTGGAGTAATAGTTTCTTCTGTTCTGGTGTAAGGACTTCATGCCGAGGAACCAGAGTGTGATGAGTGATATTGACAAGTAGATCCGCCTCAGAGAACTCTTCAAGCCGGTATTGCTGGGACATCGCCGCAATGACCTAGAGAAAGGTCAAAACAAGTTCGGCGACCTGAGGTGAGGGTCCCAAAATTCACTTTTCGCGCCGATGGTGTCATGTTACCCGGAAAGATGATGATTCCCCTCTGAATAGACTTCTCCTCAAGGATACCGAGTAGTCTTACGGTTGGGTGAGTGCCGGAATAAAATAACTTGAATGGCGCGTACTTTCGCATCGTTTTGACACCAACACTCTTTTCGTCAGAAAAGAAGATAAATATCTGGTCGGCAGGGTTGTCTCGTGAATTGGTAAAGAAATTGAGTTGATTTCGGCTGTCAGTCCGGTCAGCTCCTTTGCGGTCTGATAGCCCAGAATAACCACGCACTCTACGCTCCCGCCGCTGTTTGCGTAGTGTGCCCTGAAGGTAGTGAGGTCCATGTTGATTTCTTCGTCAGAGACTTGGTATCCCTAGCTCAATGAAACTTTTCAATGAAATCTCTGCATGACACGGGGTTATGAAGTCGACAGACTCTGTCCTTGACAAGTTCGTGTACCGTCCGGTTGACCTTCCACAATTTTGCAGTTTCGTCCTCTGCCATGGTTTGGAGTGTAAGGTGGTATTCAAACTCAGCCGCAAAGTGATATTGCCTTGACTCTGCTCGACTTCGTATGGCACCACCAACAACAACCACGAATGGTGCCAACCCGACACCTTCGACAATACCCCTTTCCAATGCGCTGATGGTGTGTTTTATCGCTATCTGTGACCTCAGTGTGGTTTGAACGCCACGGTTTGCAGACCAAGTTCAAGCCCGCCAAAATCTTCAAAGGCGCCGTAGAACCCACACCACCTCCAACGCCAGGGAGCAGTTCGAGAGTGAATGCTGGTCCACGACATATTACTGCAATCACCTTTGATGACAGAGGCGATCAAGTCCTGACGGCATCTGAAGACGAGACCTTTCGGTTGTATAGCTGTAAGACCGGCAAGCAAGTCATCCTCTTTGTGAGCTCTGTTACAGGACACCGTTGACCTGAGTGGCAAACAGACACCTGAAAACACTGTATTCGAAGAAGTATGGGGTTGATCTCCCTCGTTTCACCCACAAGAACACGACCGTTGTGCATGCCTCCACCAAGGAAGACGACACCATACGGTACCACTCCCTGCACGACAACAAATATTTGCAGTATTTCAAGGGACACAAACAACGCGTAATATCGCTTGAAGTATCACCCGTGGACGACGGATTCATGTCCGGCTCAATGGACAAGACGGTCCGTCTCTGGGACCTTCGTGTGCCTACCTGTCGCGGGTTACTAAACCTCCCCGCCGCCCCAGTGATTGCATACGACACATCCGGAATTGTCTTTGCAGTAGCAGTCAATCAGTATTCGCGAATCCTGTTGTATGACCAGGCGAATTACGACAAAGCACCTTTCTTGACCATCACACTCGAGGACCCGACCTTGGCTCTCATTAGCTACCCTCCTCGACCAATCTACATGACGTCGCTCGCTTTCTCCTCGAATGGCAGGTATATTCTGGTGGGCTGCTCAGGCGACGCACACTACATCATTGATGCCTTTGAGGGCCATCTCCTCGCCAAACTAGAGGGGCGCATTGGGCTCGAACGTCGACGTATGGACACTCCCCAAAGCATAGATCCCGTCAGAGGCAACAGCGGAGAGGAAGTCTCATGGACACCCGATAGCAAATACGTCATAAGTGGGAGCCTCGACGGGCGGATTGTAGTTTGGGATGTGCAGAACCTGCCCACGCGGTCGGGCCAAGTCGATCTCAAGGTCCCACCACTGCGTTTTCAGCCCCTGGCGAGCTTAGACGGACACCCAGGTCTTTCCAGATGCGTACGTTTTAATCCCCGGTTGGCGATGATGGTCACTGCTGGTGCAGAGTTGGTACGCGCTTCATTTTACCTCTCCAGGGAGACATGGCGTTGATTGTTCCCAGGCTTTTTGGTTACCAGATCAATCAGTGGACAGCGAAGAGGTGGCCAAGGAACTGCTGCGGAAAAAGTAGTAGTTCATCAACAGATCATTTCTTTGCCACAGAAACGTTAAGAGTTGTGGGCTCCCCGACTGTGTGCACCATCAGACTAACGAATATAATAGTATGTCATTTATTCCAAATACAATAGAGCATGTGAATAAAGCGTGAATCGACCCAGCGCTCACAAGTACATGAAGGAAGAGGGGGCAATCAAGTCAGCTTCGCAAGTGAGATCTGGTTCGTCGCGACGTTGGTAGAGAAATAAGCATTCTTCAGGAAAACATCTCCAACCTGAGCGCTTCGTCAAGGGTCGTCGTCCAAGAAGTGGAGGACAAGCATCACTCACCAGCCACTCCGTGGCAGCTCCAATCTGTTGGGGTTGAATTCCAGCGGTGCAGCTACCGGCGGGATCGTTGGGATCGACAGGCAGAACCGCAAGATCTCTGGGATCGATCACGAACGATGCGTTCCCGAAAGAAAGAGCGAGGGTGGCTTGGGTAGTGCAAGGAACCGTGCATTGTTGCACGTCGCATGCACCACCGAGGCTCTGCATCACTTGTTGTGCGTCCGAGGGAGGGGCAATGATGAGGGTGGTACCCGTGTCGAGGATGGCGGTGCGTCCAGTAAGACCAGTACTAGCACCATTGACCGTGATGGCGTCCATTGCACCCTCCCAGAATCCCTGGGTGTTGACGTTGGGGATAGTAACAAGAGTGTTTGCGACGAACTTGGTAGCGTCAAGCCCACCAAAGGTAACTTGTCCATCATTGAGCTGATCAGCAAGACGCGGGATCTTGAAGGAGGTGATTGGATCCTGGATGAGTTTGTTTGCTGCCAGCGATTCGACTGGAGTAAGGACATTCTGCTGGGACAATGTCTGCGTAGGCGACATGTGAGTCGGGAGTCGGGGGGTACAGACGCAGCCGCTGAACTCACCGACTGAGCAAGTCCCATGAGACCGTCGAAAGATGCAGTGTTTGAGGCAAACTGGATCGACTCTGCAGTCGCAACGCCGAATGCATGGTTTTGCAAAGCTAGACCAGCAATATTGACATTATCCTGGCAGAGCAGACCCTGGACTGCCCCTGATCCATATGTGACTTGGAACTGTTGGGTGCTCTGCATGAACGAACTGGAGCTTTGTGCACCTAGAGTGGTATGGTTGCCCTGTAATGATGTCACTACTGGTTTACATACGTACACCTATCAACTTACGCAGTCTCCTTGCTGGGATTGACAATTCTCGCCAGCAACCCCTGCGAGCCGATTTTAGCTAAGGTTACAAGATGATGGTGGTAAGTGACTTACAGAAATCAGCACTACCGGAATCCATAAGCAGTTGGAAATCCCGTGGAGGTGTTCCAATTTGTATTGTAGCAAGGTATCCAACATCATCGGCTCTAGCGTGCGTGAGCGGCACATCAACATTCAACCTTCCCTACTTAAAGAACGGAGTCCGACTTACTCGATATTCAATCCAAGAGAGTTGTTGGTAGTAGGTGGTTTGGCGACCGTGACACCACCACTCGCCGCTGCTTGGATGTCGAGCGGGGAAACGCCAGTGTTAGTGCCATTGCCTGCCGCAGCTCCAGCGACAGTTCCATTTCCGGTACCCGTGGTATTATTGCCCGTCGCTGTATCCGTAGTGCCCTTATCCTTCCCGCCATCCATACTACCATTTCCCACTACCGCAGCAGCCAGGCCAGTCCTGTAATATCTTCTGCTGAAGCTGGAGCCTTGAACCGCCGCAGCTGCTCCAGAACGCGACCCGGGCCCACTCTCCACTAGATACAGTCTCTTGTGCAGCTCGGAGCGGAGGGCGCGCTCTGATGGCTCCTCGCGCCCCGTCATACGGGCGAGACGCTTGGAACCACGGTTGATGTGTTGTTGTAGAAACTGTCAGACAATCAAATAAGTTGGGACGACGAAGAACGGGACAAGCAGGACAGAGAGAACTTACAACTTGGGGGTGGACGTCTACGCCACGCGGAGCATGAAGACGCTTGAGGGGCATGGTAACCATCCCGGAATTGCTCTGGAGTTGACGCCGTGCGCGGGCTGGAATGGCGTCTGCCGGCGTGAAATTCAAGAGGTATGCTGAGAGAAGCAAAGCGAACAAGAATGGTCCCATGATTGACCAGAGTGAGAGCAAGAGACGACGCGATCTGTAAGTTGACTGGCAACACTAGCGGGGTGAGAAAAATTGTGAGGTCGACCAGCGATTGTAAAGCAAGTGAAATCGTAAAGGACAGAGATGGCACCCGGCCTGGATTGTGCACTATCGAGGAGGGAAGAAACAGAGCACGAGGCATTGTCTTATATACTTGGCAACTGGAATGGATCCAGTGGACACTGTGAGTGATTAGGTAAGATAGGTTACCTTGCCGACATGTCTTTAAAAAAATACATCGAACAATGATTCATTCACCTTTCACTGAGACGCTTTCTGTGTGATTTTGCAGCTCGGCACTGGGCGATGTTGCGTAGAAACAGAATGATTTGATATCATGTCACAAACTTTCGAGGGTGAATTTACAATTTGATTGGTTGCGATGAAGGAACTTGGCAATGGTGATACATAAAATTGGCTGTACGGTGCTTGTCAGAGGCGAAGTACCCTCCAACTAGCTATATATACGCACGATCAGGTGAGAAAAACTACAGCTTTGCTGGCATTTGGGGATGTGGCGGCGTATGTTCGCGCGCGTCCAATTGGACAGCCTCTAAACAATCCTTGTATAGGAAGGTCTTGATCGCACCCCACACGCCCTGTTTGGGTAGAGCTGAAACCTCTTTTGCGAGCTTTGTAGCTTCCTTCAAGACAATCACAGTCCCGAGTTCGACGCTTGTTCCACTGCAATTTGCAAGACGGTCTACAATGCCTGCTGCGTGTGCTTCAGCTGGTGTGAAGCGGTGCCCTTCAAGGGCAATACGTCGCCGAAGAGGAGGGTCGGATACCTTGGCATTGAGAATGGCGGCAAGCGAGAGCGGCCAGGGTGCACCGAAATGAACCTGAAAGAATGACTGTGTCAGCGGAACGATCCATCAAGTCACAATCGATAACAGCAGTGAATTGGAGGAAACCGTACCTCGTTCATGCATAACCACGCCCGCCTTCTGCTTCCGTCCGTCATGACCCGGTAGTCACAGCAGAGGGCGAGCATAAAGCCACCAGCAAAGCAGTGGCCATTTATGGCTGCGATGGTAGGGACTGGGCACGGGTGAACATCAGTACTGATGCAAAGACATAAAGGACACACTGGGGAAGGTTAGCAGACGTGCATAGAGTGGATTTGCGGTATCTGGGATAGACAGGATCTGTATAGTCAGAAGATAGCGAGAGCACCCGTACAGACCAGTGAAGAAGCCAGGGTCGTTCTTTATACTGTCGTACAGAAAGCCGTTACTGAAGAATTTGTCTTGACTTTGTTTTCCCACAATTATAAGAGCACCTTCTCCAGCGGAATTTGGTGCGGGACTGCCTGCAAGGGCGGTAAGCCTGTTGTTTGTCCAGTGTTTCTCGACCATGTCTAGTGCGGGCCGGAGCGCATCGTCGATCAAACGTGCAGTGAGTCTGGAGTCCTCTCCGTTGTGCAACTCGATCATCCACAAGCCATCCTGAGCTGCAAAGAGTATCATTCACGCGCATCGGAGGTAACCTGGAGACACGCGTACGGTAGGTGACAGTGAGGATAGGCTGGGACACGGGGAGAGAAAGCGGAAAGTCCAGGGGAGTCATACTGTACGCAATCGAGCTGGATGATGGCCACTTACCCTACTGACAGTAGCCGGTCATGTGACCGCTTTACAAACCTGCCCTGAGTCGAATTTTCCATAGGGGACGTGGCCGGTGTCACCAAGTCTACTTGGTCTCGGTCTTGTCTTTTCTAAAATGCGCTTCGTTACGCGCGCCCTTGCTTTCGTGGCCCTCTTCGTTCTCGGCGTCTGTGCATGTGCGTCCCCGCCTTGTCTCCCTGCACGCATATCCTGATAGTCTGACGATGCCCTCAGCACCGCTCGAGTCAATTGAACCCGAAATTGTCATTGAAGCATCGTTCCCCGAGCAAAATCCTTTTGGTCGTATGTCACCAATGAAGACCCACATAACCCGCTTCTGACACGTCCCCATAGACGTAGTCAATGGCGAACGTAATCAAATTTACCTTTTGGTCGAAAACAAGAGCGACCAGAATGTGACGCTTAATTCTGTCGGTGGTTCTTTCCATCATCCCGATAGTGGTGCCCTAGTGAAGAATGTTTGTCTCTCTCTCTCGTCCTCGTTTCAGCGCCAACCCACCATTTCCTATCCAGACAACTTCGCTCACGTATGGTTTCCCGTTGTTGGAAAGGTCCAAACTCCAAATTCCTTACACGTTCTACTCCGAGTAAGCTCTCCCACTCTCCCGCGTTCTTTGAGGACTAATCCAGTTGCTGCAGGTTTAAGGTATGTACATCATCTCATTCCCAGCCCTTTCTTTCCCACATGGAAATTAGCCAGGAGACCTCCACCTTAACATCTGGCTGGAGCATTCTGTGGATGTAAGTTTCACCACATCTCGTGCATCTAAATCGTCGACTGACTTAATATTTCTCAGGACGTCAAATTCCGCGTCACAGCTTTCGACTCTGTGGTGACCATCGTCGAACCTGAAGGTTCTTGGTTTGACTTCAAGCTGTCAGTCTTTTGTGTTGTCACGATACTTCCTGCTCAATTGCCCTTCGTCCAGTATTTCGACATATCTGATTGTCACTGCATTCCTCGGTGGGAGTTCGTATTTCATTTACCTCACCTACTTCCCCGCTGCGAAAGCCAAGAGATCCAGATCCAAGCGCGTTCGCCCCGACACCAGCGCGCCTGCCAGTACGATCACAGTCACTTCTAGTGGAGCTAGTTACGAGGAGGAATGGATCCCTGAGCACCACCTCAAGAAACCAAAGGCGAGGAAATCTACTGCTGTTAGCAGCGGCGAGGAGGTGAGCGGCGGCGAGACGAGCGGAGCTGGGGGGAAGCGGCACAAGGGCAGGAAATGAAGTCCACTAGCTCTGTTTTGAGTTGACCTGTCAATCTAGGTAGATAATCTTTGTACCCTCGGTTATCTTTGGATGGTCGTATAATTTATACACGATACTCGGAGGGAAATTATGCAACGGAATACGCGGCTAGTACTGACAAGCGTGGTGGACAAAGCCATCGGGTATTGCTGTAACCACTATCTCGCTCGTTCAAACATCGATTTTCTTGTATCCCTTTACCTACCCATCCAGGATGCTAGTCAATTGCCATACCGTACGGCACAGAGCGACGTACTTTGTTTTCTACAAGCATTTGAGCGTACTTTTCCGACAACCACCGGCAGTTCTCAAGAGAGTTGACGCCCTCATGTCGCTGGCATTTGACGAGCTCGTCTCGCACCAGGCGGGCCTCCATGGCTTTAACCCATGACTCGCGGATTAAATCCTCGCGTTCCTGGAGTTTAGCTATGTCCCGGGTTGGTGCCGTGGGGAGGTGGCATGACAATGCAATTTAGAAAAGAACGGATTGGATACGAAGCTGGATTGGGGGAGGGCACTCACCTCTGATCAGTTCAGCTCTGTCGTCGGACATGGTCATAGAATTGGTATTGTGTAGCCGGAGAGGTGAAGACTCGTTTGTGTTTTGTTTTGTTTGGTCAAGTACTAATCATACGAGCGTAGACTCGACGAGTGGGTAAATTTATCAACTTGGCGGTGGGACGCTCAGAGCTAATCTCATTGAAGTACGAATCACGGGGGATACCACTCCCATACAAACTGATTGATGGAACCCGCTCTGGTATGCAAGTTACACGAGATCTAGACACGGTTGTCAGGTCGTTCCTCGTTTATTGTCCAACCTGATCACTCCGCCATACACCTCCCATCCGCGCGTTGCAACTGTCTCAATTGTTCCGTGTGCAACTTTCTCTCCCTTCCCTCCTTCAGACATTGCCGGACAAAGTACGTGATAGTGCATGTCAAGATGCAAAAAGATAGCCAAGAAACCACTTCCCTCAGCTGCAGTATCAACTCATCAACCACTCTGTTTAGCAGCGGCACCAACTGCTGCATGGCGTTTTGGACGAGTTCCTGCTCGTTGACCAACAGTCCCATTATAGGTACCGTCGCTTTTCTGTGGGAATAGCTGTTGCGTACGTGTCAAATCTAGCACCGTTACCAGCTGACGAGATGCACCCTTACCTATACGCAGATTGTAGGTCGACGTAGCCACGCTCGCGTGTATGTTGTGGTGGTACATATGCCTTCACAGCGTTAGAAGGGGGACTGAATTGCCTCGAGGATGTCTCATGTTCTCACCGGCGTCGGTCTACTGTATGCCGATACTCACATGGCTTTGACGCTGGTAAAGCATGCAAGGTTCGTCGTCTGCAATTCATAACTCCGTCAACGGTAGTGTGGTGTATGAGGCTGGCGTACCGGGGTCAAATATGTGAAGCCCTTTGAAGCGAGCTGGTAGGGTCACAAAGATATCTGCGATGCTCTGAATGTCAGCAATGCTACTAACAAGATCTACTAAAGCCGGCCATGCTACCCTGTCGTATGTGAGCTCTCTCACACAGGACATCAGTACAGTTGAACAGGTCACTATTAGCTCTTAGTACGTACATACTGTAATGGTGCATAAATTCAACAATGCATAGATATTGGTGTTATTGTTGGGTACACTACTATTTTATTGTCAGATGACTACAATAGTGGATGGGAAGACCATGCATTGTCTGATAACTGCTATTGTATGTGACTTCTATGTATCTTGTCGGTTGATGCGAGTCCAAGTCTTCAGCATAACAAAAATACTGCCTGGCAACCCCATCAACATCCGTTTTTGCAATGCTTCCAACTCAAGCTCTAAAACGTAAACCACGAAATACCCCGGCAGTCGCTGCCAAGCCTGCAAAACGGCAGAAAACGAAAGATGCTCCTCGCAGCTCAGCTCGATCTTCATTGGTAACTCGACAAAACCTCACACTTGCTGATTGGATGCTGTTGTGCGGGCTTAGACGATATGTATTACTAAGCTAGCACACAAGCCGCGCACGGCCGAGACACATCCAACATATTCGCTATGGCCCCAAAATGTAGGAATATATATGATTAGCAACACATTCAGTACATCGGTATAATAGACGATGTAGTATAGGGGAATAATAAGTCGTCCTGATTCTTCCCCCCATCATCTCGCTTCGACTCTCACACCTCGTACTCTGCGCAAAAGATGCAAGTCTACAGCTTCATCGATGCTCATCCTACCATAACCCAAGCCAATATCGTTCGGCACTTCAGCTCATTACAGACTGGTGCACTTCTCTTCGATCAGTCAACCCTGTCTCGCAAATTACGGGAACGTCCCAAAATGGAAGCTCGCATTAATGACAGCCCCACGGCACTCTCGTCAAAGCGCCCTCGCATCGTGACTGCCCCAGCAGTTGAACGTGCCTTGGTTCATTGGGTGCAGCATACGGAAAACAAACGTGAGCCAATAACAGGTCGGATGCTGCTGGAAAAGCGCAAGAAGTTTGAGGAAGAATTACAAATTCCAGAGAATGAAAGACTTCCCGGTGAGGGGTGGTTGTAGTCGTTCTGCAAAACATACAATATACGCCAGCATCGTCTGCATGGCAAAGCAAGTACAGTGGACACAGCAGCTGTTGATGTAGAACAGTAAGCAACCTTATCATATGGCATATCCCCATCTCATCTCCACTCTCCAATCCTTAGCTCTGCAGGTCCATCACTCTCGCGGGCTGATCTCATCAAGTTATGCGAGCAGGTTGAGATTGGATGCATGCAATATGGTGATCCCTCTTTTTCATTTGATTTATCACGGTCCTTAGCTCAATATCGTGCCAAATTGCGACAAGATGAACTCCTTAATGGTAAATAGTTATTTTGTGTCAAATGTGTAGTTCGTATACTGTATCGTCCGCACTCTGCTGTCACACTGCAGGGGGAGGTCACAGCATGTCACAATATTCGGTGTTGCCTACCCCGGGCCATACGCATTATGACCTTTTCAACTGTATCCCATTCCGGTTGGTTAAGTACTAGGCAAACTTGAAGCTTGAAGCTTTGAAGATACAGCTCCAGGCTAGCTAACCGAGCCTACGATAACAGTCCACTCGCTACAAGCGAGATTGTAATCACAGTTGTCCTCAACGACTGCCCGACTTCTCCTTGGGAAGAGAAGACAACAGAACAATCAATCGCCTGGATCTCGATTCGACTCGAGGTGGAATATCATCATCACTCTGTTCCCTCTGGGCAACATTTTCCTTGGATCTGTAACGTGCGTCCAGTTTGTGCAGGTATACCCCGAGCGCGGTATTCAAGCGACGCATCTCTGGGACACATGTCAAAGCGACCCCACACGTTCATCATAAACATTAGATAATAGCGTATCCCCGAGATAACATTGCATTTGCTCGCTTTCAGTAACAACCAGTGTCTCCGGGGATCGGTTATCCAGATGACATTCTCATAAGCTTGGGGCTATTGATAAAAAAGAAGTTGGACGGATATTCGGTCCTTGGTAGTGAGTCCTTGATGCGCACCAATGGGCCGACTCCTGGCAAAGATGGCTAGATCTTGCTAAAACTCATTGTTGTTTCACTTCTTTGAGTATGTCGATAGTTCCCTTACGGTTTCAACACTAGCTTGTGGAGGTACGACGGAGTCGAAGCCTGACAGAGCCTTCCGTTTGGGCCCATCGTCACTGCTGCCTCTGATGGTGCCTGATGGCCATACTCACGAATGAGAATTCGAGTATCAGATTCGTTCGCGATCGGGGTCGCAATGCGTCCTGGGACTTTCTGTATGCCTTCCCCTCGGACCTTGCCCGCGATGAGAACAGCAATCAAGAAGAGTGGATGCGGCCCTGGCGCTCGTGAAAGAATATAGGTATATGGGTTGCCTTGAGAGAGAATGTCGTCGCCTGTGGAGCTAAATGATGAATCGTAGGGGGGAGTTAGAAGCCACTCATGGAATTTCCTCCCGTGACTTTTTTCGACCTATGGATTCAGTACCACAAAAATCACGCCAGATACAAGTTAGGCACGTTCATCTTACCCGACATAAAATGGGAATCGGGAGCGGGAATGAGGGCATTGAGGACACTACCCCACCCCTCCATGCAGATTAGGAGCGCAAACCAGTTCTATCTCCCCAATTTGTTCTCGGTCTGCCCTCTGCAAAAGGGCAATATCTACCCAGGCGACTATGAGGCCATAGGCGCCGAATCCAAAGCTTGGATCAACGCCCTTGACGCCATGACAGAAAGACAACGCAGCAGTTTCAACAGGACGAACAGCGAAATCCTAACAGCGAGGGTCTATCCCTATGTCTCTGAGGAGAAATTCAGAATATGTTGCGATTGTCTCAATCTTCTCTGGATGATTGACGAAATCAGCGACGACCAGGACGGGCTTGGCGCAAGAAAAACAGGAGATATCTTTATCAATTGCTTGAGGAACGCAGAGTACAAGGACAATTCACCTGTCGCTCAGCTAACGAAAGAGTGAGGACCATTTATTGCTTCCTCCAACAACTGCTCAGGCTTCCGTAGCTTCCGAAAGCGGTTCTACGAGAAGCTACGCCCACGCTCAGCCAAGCGGTTCATCAAGCACGCCGAAGACTACATCGACGCGTTCGTCTTGGAAGCACGCCTTCGCGAAAAGGGTGATATACTCGATGTCGCATCGTACCACGCTCTGCGGCGAAACAATAGCGGAAACGACATTTCGTTTGATCTCGTGGCGTTTGGACTCGACCTTGACTTGCCCGACGAGCTGTTTGAAGATCCTGGCTTCTTAAAGGTGTATTACTCTGCGAGCGACGTTATCTGGTGGTCCAATGTTTGTGCCTTGACATAGAGCATGCCCTTCGCATATTGACTAGCACGACATCCAGGACGTGTACTCGTTCAAGATGGAGTACAACAAAGGTCATGGTGGGAGTAACATCGTGACGATATTGATGCACGAGCGGGGAATGGATCTACAGACGGCAGCCAACTTCGTCGGGAAAGAGTGCAAGAAGCTAATGGATGCCTACTTCGAGGAGCGCAGGAACATAAGGTCACGGGGGAGGGAGCTGGATGCCGACTTGGAACGCTACTTCGACGCGCTTGGACAATGGGTAATTGGAAACATAGAGTGGTCCTTGGAAACGAAGAGGTATTTTGGGGAAACTTTCAAAGAAGTGCGGAGGACGCGCCTTGTCAAGCTGTAACTTGTAGGCCGTCACTCGACTGTTCCCTCGGTACTATTCTGGGTCGTCGTGGCACACTTTGGTCTCCATG
>QGOH01007243.1:51777-63389 GCA_003313155.1 Boletus sp. MG95
GGTGCATCATGTGTCATTGCCGTCAGAATTTTGGGATCGCTGGGTGCCGGTGTCCTTTCGCAATAAGCGCGACATAAGCTATGGATAACACAAGTCACATGGATAACCTTACCAATGATCGCCCGAATTCCCCGTCCGATACACCGCCCGTCTTCACAGAGCACCAGGCGTCTGTGAAGAGGTGGGAAATGGTGTTACAATAAGATCAGGCAACTACTGCCTCGTGCATGGTAAGTAAACATACGATATTCCTTGAGGGGTGTAGACAATTATTGCACTTGGTAGGCAGAGATGGCAGATGTGAAAGGGATGAATGAAAATCAAACAGGTATGGATGAGGAGGCGATGGGATGAGCTGGTTTGCGTTGTACATGACCACGACCGAACACCATACAAACAACCAAGGAGGGGACTGGGGATGTGCTGCAGAAAGATGGATGAAGAAGATGATGGTGTGGGGAGTAACCGGCGCAAAGGGGTGGTCTACAGAGTGAAATAGATAACCAGTGGTAATTTGGGCTACAGTTCATCTGGAACATTGATAGAAAAGTATGGATGGTGCAGGGCTTCCCGCACAGTTATCCGTTGGGCGGGATCAAAAGCAAGTAATCGCCGCACGAGATCCAAAAAATGTTTGTTGATCTGGTCGCTTGGTAGTATGACCTCCTGCGAGCAAATGGAAACTGAGCGGATAGCGATACGAAGCGTAAACAGAGAATTACCACGAGTGACTTGGTTGCACGAACATCCTTTTTGCTTTGCCGCGAGGCCTTGGGCTTGGGCCAGTCAAGTCGTGAACCTTCCTTAAAGAATTCTGGCTTCGACCGCGCACCCGCACGCGCAAAGCGATCGGGCATCTTCCCCATAACCGCTTCCATCATGGCTAGGTGCTCAAGGTTATCGTGTGTTTGGTAGAGTGCAACCCCGGTATAAAATTCAACAAGAATGCATCCCAATGAGTATGCATCACACGGGTATGACCACCCCAAACCTGCAAAACAGAGCTCAAGTGAGCAGAAGGATGAACCTTGCCAACGAGAGAAGCGCACCAAGGATGATTTCCGGTGCTCGATAGTGGCGCGTCGAAACAACCGTTGAGTGATATTCTTCCTCGAACGTCGCAGAACCGAAATCTATGAGGCGAATATCCGTGGATTGAAGCATCCGTTTCGTCCGTGGTGGAGCATTCCGCTGTAAATGGAAATCTCATTAATCTAGTTTGCGTGTTGAAGATGCGGCAGCCACTCACCTTTCCAGGCACGGGCACAACGGCAAGCCTGTAGTCGTTGTGCACAAGTAAGATGTTTTCCGGTTTGAGATCCGTATGAATCAAGTGGAGATCGTGCAGGACTAGAACGGCACACACGTGAGCTATAGCCCGATGCAGGAAGGCAACAACATACAAGCAACACTGCCAAGCAACTGCCTGGCGAAAGATTGTATGTGATTCCGGGGGAATGGGGCAAATTCGTTCTCCTTCAAAAAGTCATATACACACATGCCCAACAATTCCGAAACTAGGCATATGTGGTTTCGGTGGTCAAACCAGTGGAGTAAATGGATGCATTTACTGGAAAAAAATACAATAGAACGTCAGCATTCTGCAAATCGCTGCTGAACATGCAGACCAACTGGACGTTTGTGGGGTCTCTTTCCTTGAGCTTCTGGAGAACACGTATCTCGATCTTGCTCGCATCACGGTACTTAGGGATGGCACGGATGATCTTAATCGCTACTCGGTTCTGTGTTTGAATGTCGACTGCTTCAACCACTTTGCCGAAGGTTCCTTGGCCAAGAAGGCGAACCGTGCGATCTGGAAGCAACAGATAGTTGAAATGCATGAATATTACGAACAGGCAGCGACTTACAGCGATTATAAATTATGTCGTCTGGGACAATAATGTAATGGCCTTCCTTATCATCACAAGGAACGACGCCGTTGGATGGCTGGTGATGAAATTAGTGCACTGTTCCTGACCAAAGGATTGTAAGCAGGATGTTACGTACGTCTGTGGTGGCAGGCCCACTGCCGCTTGCCCAGGACTTGGATGAGGGTACGGGGGCCTGTTGTTGGAAGCCGGTGGCGACCTTCTTCACAATGGTCCCACGGGAGTCGTCGGGCTGGTCTCGCTTCCTCTTCTTTGGCGCTGGTGCCACTAGCACTGCCGAGGAAGTACTGGCAGACAAGGCCTGTGCCTCTGCGGCGGCACGGGCTCTGGTCCTGATTGGAGCTGAGTAGGGTGGAGGCTGGTAGGAAGCGGAGTAGGCATTGGTGTGAGTTGTTGCAGGAGATATGGTGGATGGAGGTGGGGTGTCTTCAATAACGATTACTTCACGCACTCGGCCTTCGTTGTCGACTTCTTGGACTTCACTGTAGCTGACTGTATACTGGTGGGCCCTCTTTCGCTTGCGGGAGACGAGTGGGGAACTGGGCATCATTGTGGGATTTGAGCGAGGTTGGGTGAGCGATGGGGGATGATACTGGTCTAGGAGAGGAGGGAAAGGTTGGCGATGTATGACGGCTTGCATTCCCTGTAGGAGAAGATGGTGGTAGGGGACGAAGGGGCAGGAAGTGAGGAAACGAGATTGAAAGCCAGCAAGCCAGCTCAACTTGTCCGGGCCTCTGAGAATGCAACACACAGGATCAAGTGCTGCTTGTTGTCGTCTGTTTTGCTGCTTAAGCCACACAAAAAATTAAAAATCAGAGACGGTCCCGTCGCTGAATATTATGCCGAATATGCCAGACACTCCCCGCCGTCCGGAGACCCGAGCTTGTTTTTGTTCCGGATCCTGCCCAAATTTGCCACCCGGCACACCAAAAATGGCAAGAAAACTTGGTTCGCGTGCATTTTCGTAATGAAACGTGACCAGACGTTCCCAGTTTGCTCGTCACGCGGGGCGGTCACGGAGGAGTGTACTCGCTGTGCTCGTCGACGAGTCTGTCCGCCCGCCCACTCGCTCCCCGAGCTCGTCGTTCTCCACGACCTCCAGCATAGCCAGCATGCGTGGCCTCCCTTTTCCCACCAACGCTCTTTTCGACCGTGAAGCAGCGAGCGAACGTGGAACGCCCTTCAGCAACGTAGACGACATTCCGATCGATCCTGCCCTTGCAGGTGCTTCAGCCATTGTCCCAGCCATAACCGGCCACAGAAATGCGCATTCAGAGGGTTCTCAGCCGGTAAGCTTCGTTCCGTTACACATATCTATGACACCCCGTCCGCGACAAACACGTCGCGTATTGTAATTAGCTTCAGACGTGGTTACGGAGTGCAATGCTCATCAAATCACCAACAGCTGCATCCCATCATTGTCCGGGATGATTTTGCGCCTCTTCGGCAGAGGCATCACTCTCAAGAACCGTTGCAGTACGACCAGGGGCCTCAAGGTGATCCGTTCGCGCCTCAGCCACCCGCGGCTTATCTGCCGATCCCGGAAACGGAGATTCCACGGGTCACGAAACCGCAAAAACGAAAGAGAAAACCTAGGCGTGAAGAGGAATGCGGGTTTTGCCAGGGTAACGATTGCAAAAACAAGCATGGCGAGCCTGAGGTGATGGTCTCCTGTGAAGAGTGCGGGCGGAGTGGTGCGTCTCGTCGTGCTGGGCCTCGTGGAGAGATTTATTAACTGTCTTTCCCAGGACATCCAAGCTGTATGGAGCTTGGCAAGGTCGCCGAGGTAGTTCGATCCTACCCTTGGAAGTGTATCGAATGCAAGATCTGTGAGATTTGCCAAGAAAAGGGGGACGATGTAAGAGTGCCCGCCCGGTTTATGTGCTGCTGGTTCATGTGTCAATAGGCCAGGATATTGTTTTGTGACTTTTGTGATCGAGGTATATCACAAGCTGTACCACACTGCTCAGCTGTTCACGTTCTCGCTTCCAATAGGTTGGCACATGGATTGTCTCCAACCTCCACTAGAGGAAGAACCACCAGGCCAGTGGCACTGTCCTCTATGCCCACCACTCGACATACTCCCTCCCGGTCCTGATTCCATTCTGGCCCAGCATGCCGCTTTCCCCCCGGCAGGACTAGATTACCCCACGAGCAAATCTGATCCAGATGGATCGACCAGTGACCCACTCGGAGCAGACCCTGAAATGGATATCCAGGTCGACGATTCATCCACTGACGAATCCTCCGATTCGGACTCGGACTCGGACGAAACGGTGAGCGCTCCTGCGGGGCGCCGTCCTGAATTAGTCAAGAAGAAGAGACCTGCTAAGCGCACAACAGAGACGCAGACTCCGCGTCCCGCCAAACGCATGCGCATCAAGGTGCGCTCTTCTCCGCCGTTAATTGTGCGATTGCGGCTCCCGCCCAAGGGTAAGGGCAAGGAGCGTGAGGACGATATGGAGCACAATATCTTTGAGGACCTTTTACCACCAGCAGAGAGGGATACGTCGAAGACGAGCATCGACAGCTTTGATAGGACAAGATTTGAGAAGAGCAGGCTTGCTGCTGAGGTATGTAGTTGACGTATACACGCCAGCATTATTGGCTGATCAGTTTTCCCTAGGATAAATTGTATCCGGCTCCGGTTCCACCACCTTCGGCTGCCGAAAATCCAGATATACCAATCGCCGGTCCATCTTCGCGCCCCCTTCGCTCCACCACTCTCCATCAATTATCTATACCTTCTCCTGCACCACCCGTGTCTCCGGTGCCGTCCACCCCAAGCCACGTCCCCCCTACACCAGGAATCTTCTCCCAAACCCCGAACACTCCAACCGTTCCTGACGGACAGTCGACGTTACGTATACGTACCATCCGTTTCGGACCCTATGACATTCATCCCTGGTACGATGCCCCGTTCCCGGAAGAGTATGCAAATATACCAGACGGACGGCTGTGGATATGCGAGTTCTGTTTGAAGTATATGCGTAGCCGCTTTGCATTTGGTCGACATCGAGTGAGCCCTTGCTTGAATGTGGAATATACCCTGTAGCTAACTGGTGATTACAGATGAAATGCAAAGCTCGTCATCCGCCGGGCGATGAAATCTATCGCGACAATTCAATCTCCATATTCGAAGTGGACGGACGCAAGAACAAAATATACTGCCAGAACCTTTGCCTCTTATCCAAAATGTTCCTTGACCACAAATCTCTTTTCTATGATGTCGAACCATTCCTTTTCTACGTCATGACGGAGATCGATGACATCGGGGCCCATTTCGTGGGATACTTCAGCAAAGAGAAATGTTCACCGAAACAATACAACGTCAGTTGTATCATGACACTTCCAGTACGACAACGCCAGGGCTGGGGAAATTATCTCATCGATTTCAGTATGTTTGGAATTTCTGAATCGTGTTGAGCTGTTAACTAAATGCTCGCCCAGGCTACCTGTTGTCGAAGAAAGAACAGCGTGCAGGCTCTCCTGAAAAGCCTCTCTCTGGGTTGGGTGCTCTTGGCTACAAGAACTACTGGACGCTTGCGCTTATGCGGTACCTCCGATCACCCCCCCCGAAACCGACCCTCGAAGGTCAGCTTATCTTTCCTCCCCTCGTGGGTTGACTCTTCCTCACACCAGGTGCCCTGCGTACCACCGAACAGATATTAGTAGAGCTACGTCTATGACCATCGAGGACATTTTTACCATTCTCATGCAGCAAGACATGATTACAGTGGACCCTGCATTCTCAGACTCTGCTCGTCCGTCACCAGGGCAATCGATCAAGTTCCCGCGCGGTCGCAAGAATGGTATTGCACGGAGGCACTTGCAGAGACCCAATCCACAAAACCAAACGGAAGGGGGAGGAAACAGGTCTAATACGTCGTTCGTCGCTCCCACACACTACGAAATCTCTTGGGACCAAGACAAGGTGGAGCGTTGGCTGGGGGCATGGGAAAAGAAAGGATACCTGTGGCTCAAGCCCGAGAAGCTGAAATGGACACCGTTCGTGTTGTCTCGTATCAAAGCGGGTATGGAGGTCCCTCAGACCGAGGCGGGCTCGGGTTTCGGTGCCGTAACCCACGCCGGTATACCTCAGAGTCCAATGGACGGCAGGACGCCTATACCGGATATTGGTGATAGGGCCAAATCTCTGGGTTCTGGACAAAGTTCGTCAAACGAGCAGAACGAACAAGTGTTGGTTGTTCGTGACGCAGTAGAGGTAACTGCAGCCCACCTCTTTGATGACCTGCTCCCCGAGAAAATAGCCACACCAAAGAAGCAAGTGAAAAACAAGCTCAGGGACGCTAGGCCCAGCTCCCTTGCAATGTCTACCCGGCCAGCTTCTGCGCGAGCAGTCCCCGACGGCGACCCCGGACCCCATAGGGAAGGTAGCGAAGCCCTGCTTGATGGTACCGGCAATGTTGTGCAGAGGATTGAAGACGTTACATCCGTTGTGCCAATCAAACGTCGCCGTGGCCGCCCCCCAAGAGTCCGACTGCCCGACAAAGCTCTTGTTGTATCTCAGTCCTTTTCGACTGAGTCTGGACTGATATCGCCTTCCAAACCAATATCGCCTCGGAAACGGAGAAGACTCGATTCGCCCTCTCCTGGGGATCTACGTGCACCCGCAGAACTTGCTTACACCGATGAGCGTGTTGATCAACCAGTCGACCGCCATCCCTTGGCTGTCAATGGAGAAGGACATACCACAAACGGAGTCCGTCGGGGTCCCACACAATGTTCACTGGATACTGGGCTTGCCGTCGGGACTACGGAAGGAGAGAAGGAGTCGGAGCAAAAAGACGGCTTGGAGGATAACGTCGTGCAACAGGAATGCACCGACGTGAAATCCGAAGATCTGGGAACTCCCCTCACGGGATTGACCAGTCGGCACAGTGTTCCGAGTGATGATACCGTGTTCGTGCCAGAAGGTGGTAATGGCTCTGTGGTTCACAGCAAGATTTCGGGAGAAGGGAAGGGAGATTCACCGCTACTAGGTTTACGAGGCACAGGTGCGACAGAAGATGCTGCTGCGTTGCGAGTGGTGGTTGAGGAGGACTCAGACTTGGATGCTGAGGGAGAGCCGGATGATGAGATATGAGATATGAATGGCTACAGATTTCTTCTAATTGTTTGTGCACTTTTTTTTTTTTTTGCGATACGAACTGGAGCGCCTTAGTTGTATGGTTGTTTGTTTGGACGTAGCGCAACCGAGCCACAGCAAGTGCGAGCGGTTCACGTCTGGTTCACCGTGGTTCAACAAGAGAGTCAAGCTGGCCATGGACAACTCCCAGCCCCATGGGTAAGTACGTCTCACAATACACTTTGCCTGTCGTCCGGTCCATCTACGCACAACGTTATTCCAACTGCAATGTCTCATTATATTTTCAATCTCATGCAGCGACCCAGGCATGGCCTTTGGCCACCTACAACGTGATCCCAACGTCAGCAACGTTTCAGTGAGAGTTACCCCCCTTTTCACTTCTCCAGATAGCCTCATCAATGAATTCATTGCAGAGCCTCAATCAAGCACTGGGACCTCATCTTACCCCTACGCTTAGTGCGCGGCCGGCTTTCCACGATGGTGCATTCAGGCTGCCAGATTCGCCACCGACCATCCTTGATTCGAATGGTAGTGGTACCCGGCCTACTCAGCCCGTCGCTGGTCCTTCGCGTTCCCCCATACACGAATTCACTGTCCCCCTGACGAACGATGGTCCGGCTACGAATCCACTTAAACGCAAGCACACTGACGCCGCCAATGCGATGTCGAATAGCCAGCTAGGGAAGCGAAGACGAGAAGGTGAAGACGCGGGAGAATTTGATAGCGATCCCGTCCACGGTTCAAAGCATTGGACCGAGGAAGAGAAAACCAAGTTGTTCACTTGGCTCATGGACCTGAGTGAAGATGAGCATTGGAATTCTCTCCGCTCTACAAAAAACTCGTGCTTCCGAGAGGTATGTATTGGTGGTATGACGACGCTTCCTTCATTCATAGTCGACTGCAGTGTGCCATGGAAGTTTTTGGGGGGAAGAAAACATACCAAGCTCTCAAGGGTTGCTACGAGCGCAACTTTAACCTGTTCAAACAGATCTATGCTTTTGAGGCGTATCACGCATCTTCTGGCAACGGACCCCTAAGCATGATTACTGAGGGGGACAGGCTACGAGAGTATGAGCGCCGCCTTCAGCTAGCCCGGAAGGGTGGCTGTGATGTTGGTAATCTTAATGCAAGAACCATAGACCACTGGCACCGAAGCGGGTGGTACAATCTATTTTACCGCAGGTGAGCCATAGTCAATCGACCATCCATCAACTAAACAGGGTCCCTTTGCAGATGGAATGGTGACCCGGCGATTCAACGCCCCTCCGCTAGGTACAATGCAAATGGCACGTCGGGAGGTGTGGGAGGTCCAGTCAACAGTGATGAAGTCGAAGATGAGGAGAGTTCGTTGGACATTTCAGATCCTCCACACTCTGCACCGTCGCAGATTGCTCGTACACCACCCTACTCTCAGCCTGTAAATCCACAACTCTCTGCTGGCTTAGATCCCCTTACTGTGGAAGCAGGACCGTCAAGCTCCTCTGGTCGGCCCATGGTTCCAGGAAAAAAGCCTGCGTCGCCTCAGCCAGAACAATCACATATTCATTTCACCGTCCCACAGAATTTGATGGCAGCCTGTCTCCAGCTGCTTCAGGTACAGGTTCAACACAGCAAGGTCAAAACTGATTACCTGCGCAGACGCGAGGAACGGGAAGAGAAAGAAAGCGCAGTGCGGCAGGAGCTGGAACGTCGCCGATTCGAGAGGGAGCAAGCGGATCGGGAGAATAACAAAGAATTTGGAATAAAGCAGCGGGCCCAGGTTGCAATGGAAGTGATGGGAAGTCCGATAGTTGATCCATCTGTGCGGCAGGCAGCGGTGGACTATTTGAAGAACCTCCTTGCCACCGATTGAACTGGTTCGATTTATGAGAATGGTGTAATATTGGCTCGATGGTTATCGTGTTTTCACGCGGACAATCACTGTACACTCAATCATGTTTTGCATTCACGCGGTGTCCACTACCTAGTACAGTAGCAAGTAATACCATTTGTAGTTCCAGCTCTGCGGGTGAATGCTAATGCCGTGGTAGGCCTGGCCAGAATATGATTGGTTCTACACAACCATGTCGTCAGATGGCAAGTCGGAGCTTTGTTGCGCCCTAGTCAAACGACGATGAACGAGTCTATCACAACTTGACTATCAGGACACAGGACTGGGCGAATTCACATGAACATACCGCTGAAACAGATCCAATGGGCCATTGCGCTCTGGTTCTGTATTACCAGCACCCTGCTTGCCAGGGATAGTGACCGGTCGTATAGGTATCCAGCAACTCAGTGGGCTTGTGCCTTCTTCGTAGCTTGCATGAGAAACATAGAGTAAAAGTCCGTCTGATATAATGTGCACCATAACGGTTGTCAGTCCACTGTGATCAGCCCCCGAATCGATCGACATCGCAAGATCCAAGGAGGATAGAAATTGGAACGGTGTTGAAGTTGGGATATCAACGGAGATCTCCCGCGTTGAACGGGCTAAGGGTATGATATAGGAGTGTAGCATGGGGAGAGTCGTGTCCGTGTGGTAGGGAATAGGAACGAACGATGTCGGATACTGGAAATTGTAAGAGCTTGGCTGTAAAACCGACTGTTGAGCCTCAGCGGAGTCATCAAACGAAAACACAGTCGAAGGTGGTGCAAATTTTGGTAGTTCAGCAAGTCGAGTGTCCCGCCACCAAAACCTGTGGATTCGATGAGTATGAGATAATTGTCATTGGACGACATAGTACCTGAAAGGGGTTTCACAATCTGCGATGTCCTGACCTTTCCACTTGATGACATCAAGGACGTGTAAAATCCCGTTCATTCTCCAATTGGCGTCGAGAATGCAGTCTAATACTGTTAGTGGGGGGAGCGAAGACGGAAAGCGAGGAAGTAGCTTTTTCCCCAGGAGACGGGACCGAAGAGTGGTATTTGGTGCTGCAAAGTGATCCAGTCAGCGTCATCATTATGACTTGGGAACGAATATTGGTACATATTCCTATGACTCCCGACGTTGACTGGTGAGTGATTGCTAGACACCGCTTTCCCGTTGGTACAGGTGCCACTGCAACCCAGCTTCTCTCAAGATCTGAAGGAAGGCCATCGTCTGCTTCATTTGAGTGGTCATCCCAAAGGCCAGGTTCCTCCATCTCCAATAGCTCCGCGTACATGCACCTATTTGCCCACTTGCTGGGTCCCTTTGCCCGCCTCCGTTTGTTCTTGCTACGCTTCTTTTTCAGATGGCTGCCATCGTCTGCCTTGGATGCAACAAGAGCGCCAGATAGGTCTGATGTGCCTGCAAGGGATGCGTAATTTGCTATCCCTTCCCTTATCACTTGAGGTTCTTCGCTTATGTCCTCGTCACCATCGTCGTCAGATGCCCCGAGACTTAGATGCGCGAATGCATCAAGCTGTCTGGATGAGTCGAATTTCTGAGCCCTTCGCTATAACAAACAACCATGTACATGAGAAATCGGTACGCTGATGGGTTCGACGTAACTTCACGCACCCGCCTTTGTTCTTCTAGAGCCTATATAGTGCAGGCATCCCCGTTAGCTCGGATGAATGAACTGAACTGGAACATAACGGTTGACCTTTTCGCGTCGAGCCTCTTGTGACACCAGCTTGTCGGTGAAGGTAGTGGGTGGGGCTTTGTATGTTGATCTCCTGTCAGCACAGTGCGCGAACATGATTCCGCTTGGTGAGAGCAATCGATTGTTTATGGACCATTAAAGTTGATTGCAATGTTACTGCCAAACACGATTCTGATGATGACCAGAACACTGACATGCCATCATTGGTTCGGGTTCATGAATTCAAGCCCTGAGGCCTGAGTTGCAGCCATGTCACCACAACCCAGTTTGACATTGAATTAACATGTCCTTGGTACTCGTAGAGGCGAGTACAAAGTCGGGATAGTCGGTTAATATGGTCCGGGGTACGACAAACAGCATAGTTCAGGTTCCTATACAACCTTTTCAACCTGCGCGGGCATCAGAGCTCTTGCCAGCATCCCAACATTCTCGGAACTATAGGCTTCATACTCAGATCTCAGAGACAAGTGTTTCCTTCATTTTCTCTTTTGAACTGGGTATGGCAGAGGTGGCGTCAAAAGTAAGCATACTGGTGGTCATGTCATATCCTGATTCCAAGCGCTAAAATGTCGAAACCAAGACGAAGGCAAAGGCCAGGTACCTGAAGCGCAAAAAACTTCGCAGAAAGGCACGAAAGTCTTCAGCACCTCGGAAACCCGGGGATGCTCCCCATTCAAGTTCGGAATCTGAGGAGGACGGGGAGCATCACGATGAAGAGGGAATTGGACATGAGGTTGACGGCGACGGCACGAGCGAAGAGAAGGTGGTCGCCGTGGAACAATCCGTTCAGCCCCCAAAGAAAAGGCGAAGAGTGGTCGAGGAGGGGCTAGATTCGGATATCGACGGAGACATACGCGACCCGGAAAACAAGAAGCTTCCTAGCATCCAGAGGCCTCTCGCAAACTCAATAGGCGCTCTGCCGTCATTTCCTTCGCCAACGGTGCCTAATGCACCACCTAAATCCGTACTTGCTATGCAAGGGATCGACAAGGCTCTTATACACGCAAAGGTTATCAACCCTGCCGCTGTAACACCTATCAC
>QGOH01007245.1:1629-17008 GCA_003313155.1 Boletus sp. MG95
CTTCCTGTGTCTACACGCAATTCCCTTCGCGGAATCTTCCAATACTCCCAATTATAGGGAATGGTCCTTTAGGGACATCAATAAATTACCCGCAGCTGAACAAGCTTTATGGCAGAAGGCCTGCGAATCAGAGCTTGGAATGCTCAAAGAATGCAAGGTATGGGAAGTCGTAGACCGCCCCATTGGCCACAAGGTCATAAAGAATTGCTGGGTCTTCGATGTCAAATCGGATGGCCGTAAACATGCACATCTAGTTGCTAAGGGCTTCTCCCAAGTGGAAGGTCTAGACTATGACCAGATATTCTCGCCTGTTGTTAGATTCAAAACTGTGCGATGTATGCTAGCTCTAGCAGCCCTAGGAAACTGGCACATATCCGGACTAGATGTCTGATCAGCCTATCTATACAGAATCCTAAAAGAGGAACTTTACATGGAGTTTCCTGAGGGTTATGCACCTCCCGAATTAAAAGGTTGCAAAGTACTTAGGCTTCTACGCGCTATCTACGGATTGAAACAAGCCGGGATTACCTGGTGGCGTGCCTTAGACAAGTCCATGAAAGAACTCGGATTTGAACGGCTCCAAATGGATGCTGGCCTATTTGTGTACAAGCGAGGAAAAGACATAGTACTCACTATAATTTACATCAACAACACATTATTCTGCGGTCCTGTCAAGAGCCTTGTTGAGAAACTAAAGGCCACTTTTATGAAAAAGTGGGAATGTCGAGATCTCGGGGAAACATGTGAATTCCTCCAAATGAATATAAAACAAGAAGGTCACCACATTATAATAGACCAGCGGAATTATCTCGAGAAAGTACTTGAGTGCTGCAGAATGATCAACGCAAAGCCAGCTTGTACACTCTTACCTCAGGGATATTACCCAGAGAAGAATGATCTCCCTGTCAATCAGGAGCTTCAGACTCAGTTCCAAACTGTGATCAGATCATTGCTATATCTTATGATTGGGACTAGGCCAGATATCGCCTATGCTGTCATTCAGTTGGCCCACCAATCAGCAAACCCTTCGCAGGAGCACCTCGATAAAGCCCTGTATATTTGCCGTTACCTATTAGGTACTTTGGATTACTCACTCATCTATGACAGTGAATCTGGCAAAGGCTTAATTGCCTGCACTGACTCTGACTGGGGTCAAGATAAAATAACTGGTCACTTGCAAACAGGTTTGTACCTTAAATTGGCGAACAGTGTGTTTTTGTGGAATTCACATTTGCAAAAAACCACAGCTGTCTTCTACTGAAGCAGAATACATGGCTTTGAGTGATTGTTCTTGCCAAGTCATATGGATCAAGCAGATGCTCGAAGAACTCGGATTGAAGCTAAACCCAAACCCTATCTGTGGTGACAACCAAGGATCATTATTTATAGCGGAAATTCCAGTCACTGAGAAGAGGTCCAAGCACATCCAGATCAAGTATCACTTTGTACATGATGCTGTGATGGTATTCAAGCAGGTTGAACTGTTTTTTATCCCTGGAGATAACAATCCAGCCGATATGTTCACCAAGAACCTTGGACATGTCAAGTTCGAGAAATTCAAACCACAGCTTGGCTTGGAGTTCCATACTCTCGCCTTTCCCTCTGGATTGCGCAATTGATTCTATGCTTAGGTCTTACAATACATAAGGTATATTAGACCAGGGGGAGTGTTGAACGATAGGAGTATTATCATACCCGTAATAGTAGTTCACACACCTCACATGTATTTACATTGAGACTCAGACATCTGAGTTTGATTTAACTCTTTAACCAGAACCACTATGTTCCAGCAATCATGCTACCTCATCCAGGTAAGTACACTGCTGAACTCACTCTGCCAGTATATGGCTGGATTCAACATTTATATCAGGGTGTCAAGTACAGAAACAGTAATCCTAGGGTAGGTATAAGGGCAAAGAGGGTTTGTGCCTCATAGCATCAATGATCACGTCCATGGAATGGATGCTTAATGGTTAGCAGATACGAAAAGGCAAGATTGAAAAGCCACAAGAATGTATCATATGGAGCCCGTACCGTATGGCAGTGGCTGCGTGCACACTTGCATAATCCGACACAACGGACCACCCGGAGTATCAGGAAGGGATGAATGTCTTCTACGCAAAACATGTCTGTCAGCTCACTCTGTGGCCTGAGGAGTTGGGTACCTTGTTTGCTGCTATGCAAGCTGACCCCACCGTTTATTCAACGATGCGAGTATTTCCCTGCGTTTACTCTTTCCGCGGCACACTGACGTCGCGGTATAGGTGGGGTCCGTCAGAGTTCACCGTTTCCAGAACATTGAAGGATTGGTCTTGCTTGGACCAGATTCACACTATCAAGTGCCCAACTCTTCTGACGCACGGCGCGGATGACGAAGCGCAAGATGTGTGCGTAGGGCCATTCTTTACGAAGATCCAGAAAGTGCGCTGGGTGACGTTCGCAAGAAGCAGCCATATGGCCTTTTTCGAGGAACCTGACCGCTACTTCGAGATCGTTGGCAAGTTCTTGACGGATGCTTGAATAACACGACCCAAAGGGGATAGGAAGGGGAATGCACGCGTCGCTGTACTGCTATATCCTGCTCGCGAGCCTGTCTTGTACGTTGTGTCTGAAGGGTAGTTCAGAATTGAAAACGACCCTGGTTTTCAGACGTCCTCAACGAAGCTGCCAATTTTTCCTATTCAATCCGCCGGCGTCACGTGCCCCAACCCAGCATTCCGATCTTCCACTTGGAAGCATAAATCATACTGCGAGAGAAATCTCGGTCGGGGGTGTCGAAGAAAGAGAGTGATTCAAGTCAAATCCCCACCCTCGTTTACAGTACATTAGTAGTCACGATCCCAAAGACGACGGATGATATTACACCAGAAGCTCAACCTAGGCTCATCGACCTGATTTTCTTCCTACATTCGGAACATCCCTCCCGTGTTCCCATAGCATATGCTCAGGAGTTGCCGTACTACCAAACTTCACCTGCGCATTCAGATACTCCGTGTAGGGTCTTTCTGTCTCCGGTATCTGCTGCAAGTGCACGAGGTTTTGAAGTGTCTTCATGAGCGCCGAGTGGTCGGTCAAGAATGGATACGTGCCGGCATCGACACCAGCAGCATAGATACGCAGACACCGGTCATCAACGTCCCGCTCAGGGAAGGTGACCGAGAACGATGCTGGTTGACCAAGATCAGCCAAGATCGCGATATAAGGAAGGGAATCAAGGTCCTCTCTTTCGCCTTTGCTGCTTAGATATTCACTTCTCCGGGTGATGTCGTGCAGAACATCTTTGGAACTCCTCGACTCCCGGGCCTTGTCAGAAATGAGAATCTGCGACATTCGCAATTTCGCTGATGCCGTCTCGGGCCCACCTTGGAAATAGATGGGCACCACCTTGTCGATGAGAGGTTGTTGGTGACAACACTGCACTGCACTGGTCCTCTGCCAGTGGCGTAGTGTCCAGTCATCCAGGCTACGTGGTAGACCATCAGCATTGGTGTTGCGTTATGAAAAAAGGAATTCAGAAGACAAACCCCAATTCGTTCCCCTCCTTCGATCCAGCGATATTCGCGTCCATGCAGACCCAGTGCGAGAAATTTAGATACGCATTCTCGAACGTTTTGCGTGCAACCGACGCTTGACTATTCTTCTCGTTCCATATCCGGGGTCCAAAGACGAATTCAAGCCAATCCACGACCGGAATCATCTTGCAATCGGTAAGATGCCCTTCCCATGAGCTTGGCATCTCCGTGACCATATTCTTCGCCTGCGTGCGGATGAACAAATCCTTGGCCAGAAGCCAAAGCAATCGGCTGGCCAGCTCGCCACGTTGTCCCATGTCAATCATCCCAGAGTTGACTACAGCCAACAGAGTCCCCAAAGTAGACCTTAGTATTCCAGGCATTGCATGCAGATCGCTTGCAGCCACGCATGAGAGGAGCGGTTCGGATGGATAGCTTGTGAACCTCCAATTGCGGTCCAAGGTCGTCGCAAGACATATCCGTAGGTGGCTCGCCACACCTTTCTCCAGATGTGTGACCGAATCTGGATGTCCAAGCGTGACATTCAGACCAAATCGCTGTCCTAATATCGCGAGCACGTGGCCAGTGTTACGCGGATCGAAACGTCCGGCCCCGTATAACTTCGAGGACGCTGTGTGCAACACTTTATGCGTTTGCCCGTGCGCGGTCTTGAGAGAAAGCCACCTATCCGCCATTGAGGACGGGTGATGTCAGTGGGCAGCGATGGCGACTTGAAAAGGAAAGGGCATTACAAGGGCCTGCCATAACCCAGGATATGATCTAGCCTTGAAACATCCTCCACGCCAATTTCCCCGAGCCCCAATGAACTCTGGTCCCATCCTAGCTGAGTGTAAGGTGGGAAAAGCTGTTCACCATCCACAGCGACGCGAGCAGAGTTATCTGAGGCGGCAGATATGATTAGCAAGCTCATTGGCACGTCGTCATACCTACATTTCTGATCGGGGGGTGAAAAGTCGGCAACCTTGGAAGTCGTCGAAGCGAATACAACCCAGACAGCATGATTCTCTGCATACGTGTAGTCGTTCACTGCCCTACAAAAAACGTCTGCCGGGCGATATCCATCCAGACCTTCAAAGCTTTGACTAAGTGGGTGTGCTTCATCGATTGCAATCACCAGCTTGGGCTCATAAGGAGCATCAGGGAATATCCTCGCGAGAAAGGCGCCGACTTTCTTGTAGGCAGCAGAAAGAACTATAGAAAAACGGGGGGGGACGAGGGGGTGAGGTTTTTGCTCCGCTTCGGACCGCCTTAGTCAGCTGTGACTTCTCCGATACCAGTTGAAATATTTACCAGATAAGGAGAGTATTCTAGACTTCTCGCTGGTCTTATCAACCTCTGTCTCTGTGGCCTTATTAGCGGTTCGACCAAGACTAGTGTCCGTGGCCTTGTCAACATCCGGCATGCGAGAAGCCATGACTCCTGCACTAGGTTGTTGAGATAAACTTTGGACGAGATCCGCATGAATCTACAGAAGATTTTCAATCGGATTCATGGCGAAAGAATACATCCACACCTTCTCGTACTTTTCAGCGAGTCTCCGAAAGAAATCAGTCCTGGCAGTGGATCTGCGAGGGTAGCTCATATCGCACATCTGGCCCACCCAATGCATTATGCCTGTCTTGGCGTTGCGAGTGTAATTGTTTGAGAAATGCTCCTCAAGCGTATCGAATAGAGCAGTGAGGAAGGCATAGCAGATGGCTTGGTATGCCTCCACAGTAGAGGGGAAATTCGTCAAGAGGTTCGATGGAATTGGATCACGCTCAGGGAAACCCACGACATCTTCTTCCTCACGCAAGTTCATGTAAATTACTATGACATTCCTCTTTCTCAACTGAGGATTCGTTCAGCCACCGCATATGTGTCAAAACGAGCCCCCGCTCACCTCAGTCAATACTCTTGACTTGCCGGTTCCCGAACTCTGAACGATGGAACAGAATTTGGCATAGTACCGAGGAGCGGCCCCCTTATTCTTGAACAGCTTCTCGTTGTGTGTCAGGTACTCGTAGAAGCCATCAACAGCCGCGCCACGATACTTTGCCTCGAAGGACCCTGACAAGCCTTGAGCTAGAGCTATTCAGGGACGTTAGTCCACCCTGTGTGGTTCTGGTCAGATGCGGAGCACTGACCAGTTTCTGTTATGGGTTCTGGTGCTGGTGGCTCCAATACCAGTGGTGGTGGTTTAAGAATAGCTTGTGGAGTAACCATCAAGTCGTCAACATACGTTATAGTAAACAGAGATTGAAGACACGTACCGAGGTTTCGAATCTCGCGGTATGATCTACGCTTCCAAGCAGCACCAAGCATGTCTCGTAACTCTCCATGAGTCTTCATCAGCTTTTTTGCGTACTCCAAATCAAGGTACTTTGTGTCCAAGTCACCGTTAGAGCGTCCGACGATAGCATTAAGGAGCGTGCTATATTGCCAACCGGAACCCAGATCGGAGACGTCACCCAAATCATCTTCAACGGCTTCTTCTACTTGCTTGTCGAGCTCCTGATGAGTGGCGACATCGAAGCGATCTGGAAGACTCTCGAGGGGCATGCTGCCACGTCGTTGCACCAAACCATTCGACGAGCCGCTTTTAAATAGTTAACAGAGCACCCACAATCGATTGACAGCGGTGGATCCACAGCATCTGCCCATTTAATTGTTCTCCGTAAATGGAATGTTCCGATGTAGCTATGGTATAGTGTCCAGTAGTTTGATCAAACACTGTCCCTCACTCCGTCTTGGCATCAATACAACGAACTCCGATTCCGTTGGCTTTTAAAGATTGTCTTGCAGTCTGTCGAACTGCTGAAAGGCTAGTCCTTGGAGGTCTTCCGAGGTGTGCAGTTTTCAGTAAATTCCTCGCCCGCCCCTAACACCAATTTCCTTCTTGGTGTGCCCCACGATTCGACCTCTTCGCCATCTTCTTCACACCTGGTTGTATGCGGGAATGTGTTTGCGCCTCACTCGAAAGCGAATGCAATCGTCAAGCCATTTATATATGGGTCCGATGCCTTGGAAGGAAGATTTCGGTAGCCGCGTCTGCGACGTGGCTGTAGGTATCAGCTGATGGAGTGGCTCTAACACTATATATGTGTGCACCCGTGTGTTGGCGAGACACGCACGACTGCTGTCGGCCATTGCGGGATGGAGGGAGATCGTGCACTAGGCGGGAAACAAGTAAGTAAATGAGCGAAAACCTTCCTTGGCAGAAAAGTCGTGTGGATGGATGAAGTGATAAATGGGTGCTGGTATAGGGATTTGGATACGATGGGAGAGAAGAAATGTTGGATGAATCTGAATTTGCCTGTTCAGCCCGGTTTCGGGGCGGGGGACTACAAGGGTCCGATGGGTTCACAAGCTTGAGTGGTAACGGTCCCATGTATCTTTGCTTCTCCATGGACTGGGTAGTGGAGTTGCTCGTGGTACAAGGTCCGGAGCGATGCGACAAGTCGGCGGCTCTAATGCAAGGCCCCCAGGTATCTAGTTCATACGGGGTTTGAATCGGTGTGCATCTACGTGCGAGGGCAGTGGTAAACTCCATACAATGCGGACCCACACTCTGAACAGATGTGGGCGTGGGCGTGCCGTTTGAAACACCCTCCGCGACGTTACCATTGGGCATAGCTCGGCAGGTTGGCACGTTCGGATGAACTTGGCTGTTGGAGCTGGGACGATGATGGCTGTTGGAGGGGAGCTGGAATGGGGTCGTAGGCATGGCTTATGAAGAGGATTCTCGTTAGGGGATTAGCTGTGAGGCCCGACACAATGGCCTATGGTGGGAAGGTGCACGTGTGGAAACGGTGCGAGATGGACTGGAAAGTGTAGGGTGTGCGTGTACCATGTAGCGTCAGTGCGTGGGACGGTCGGTTTGCGGGCCATGCTCTGGAGTAACCGTAGGCCGTGTCGTAGGTGCGGTCCAACCCGGGGCATGTGCAGGCACATAATTGTCGGGAGGTAAGACGGCCCTCTGGACATTTAGAATGGAGTGCGTGTATTACGTAACGGTCCATGCCTTGACCTCATTTCTCGTTAATTACTCTAAACGAACAGTAAACGCACTGGCTAGTTATGCCCGCCTTTTCTTCCCCCGTTCTCCAAGTCCTTTCCAAAACCAAAACACCATCCCTCGACCCCACCCGCCCGAGCACATGGGTCTCGTTCATTCCCTCTTTTCAGGCTGCACACGATGCTGGGACGCGGGCGACACCCACATCGTCATCTCTCCCTCCGGAGGTTGGGCTCACGCGCACGCACGCCCCAAGATTTTGTTTTACGAAAAACACAAACCGTACTACGAGTTTACTAACTTTTCACCACACGAGGTGGTGTACGAGGGGAAACGCTATCCGACGAGCGAACATCTCTTTCAGGCGTTCAAGGTCTGCCATTTCTGTTCTTTTAGTTGAAGTATGACCAACTTGGTGTTTGACGCGCTGGGGGGCGTTTGGGACAGTTCGTCGACGGACATCCGCAGATCGCGGAGCGTATACGGACGTGTGGTCCAAAACCGACAGTTGCATTTGACGAGGCGCACCGACACAAGACGGCCGTGCGATCGGACTGGTCCCAAGTCCATGTCTCCAAGGTGTGCCTCGACCTCTCAGTGCAACGCGCGTCTCACGTCACTCGTCCCTTTACCCTCCATGACGACTTGTAGATGGAAACGGCGTTGAAGCTCAAGTTCACACAACATCGAGATCTGAAACAGATGCTCCTCGATACCGGCAATGCAGAACTCGTCGAAGTATGTCCATGTCGTCCCTCCGCAACAGGCAATGTCAAGCAGAGTGAAATCTCCTTTTTTTTTCAATAGGATTCGCCACGGGACTGGTTCTGGGGAATCGGTGCGGACGGAACGGGGAACAACGAGTTGGGCAAGGCCCTCATGCGCTTGCGTGGCGAGCTACGTACGTTTACATTCCTCATTCTTCGCGACTTGTTTGGCATGGGATGCTCAAGGGTAACGATCTTGCCCTGGCAGGAAACGATCCCAACGGGGGTACTTCAACACCGACGCCGGCTTCGACTCCTTCGAAGCATCGCTCTCAGGGACGCGCGGGCACGAAGAAGCGTCAAGCACCGCGTATTCAAGTGCCGGGCAGTCGCGGTGCGACGCATGGGCTGTGTGAGGTGGGCCATGCGTGCACCTCGCCATACGGACACTTTTTGGGCTCATCTTTTTTCCGTCTCGTCATTTTCTGCGTTGCTAGTTTTGTCGTACCAAACCGACGTACCAACGCTCCAACTACTGCGGTCGTACGTGTGCAAACAACGCTGGGACGACGTGCAAAGTGAGTTGGGTCTCGATGTCGCTACAGTCTCAGCGCGTAGGATCGCGCGTGACTGACTCACTCGCGTTTCGTGTAGTACTGTCGGAAAAAACCGAGGGCCAGAGGACAAGGCCCCTATTGCTCGCGGACCTGCGCCAACAAAGCGCATGGCAAGTAAACCTTTTGACAAACACACGATACACCCACTCGTTTTCTCGCATCGACCTCTTGTTGTTATTTTGTGCCCCGTTGGCCGGTTCGTCGGTCCTCCCATTCGCTGACCTATTGACGTCTTCTTTATGGTATTCTATGGTACTTGCTTTCGTTCTATTTTTTCCCCCCTATTTGCATTCCACGATAGACTAGAGACACCAGGATAAACATGATACCTCAATACACTCCCGGAACGAGTCTGTACCGGACCCTCCTCGTCCACGCCTCCCACTCCCCCTTGAAACACGCCCCCAACGCCCGTTCCTCGTGCCGGATTCTGCGCACCGCGCCGACCGTGGCCAGGACGGCACACGCGAGCGCCACCGTGCGCATCCCCATACGCATGCCCGCGAGACCCCACGACGACGACGCCTCGCTCGCGCTCGCGTATACCGCGACCGCATCGAGGTGGAGCACGACGAGACCTGTCGTGCACAGCGCGAGGCCGGCGTACCCCGGATGCCGCACGATGGCGTAGGGTCCCGTCGTGACGAGCGCGTGGGCACGTCCCGGGCGGTGCGGTTCGGGCGTGCGTGGTGGTGGTGGACCGGGTGGATGGGGGCAGGCGTAACACGGGCCGAGAGCGCGGTAGGCAGAGAGACGGAGAAGCGCGCCTGTGAGCGCGAACGTCATTCCCGCGAGCGTCGTCGCCAGACGCAAGGGCGGGTGCGAATGTAAATGCAAGGCGAGGGATGCAGGTAGGCTCAGGCCTGGCCCCAACGTTGTAACTCTGACCGAGGAGAGGCGCGTCTCTGGGGTGGAGATGTGCGGCGCGAGCAAGACGAGTGTGTCTGTGAATGCGGATCCCCAGTAGAGGCCCTAGGGATTCGAATACAGAAGCGTCGTGAGGACGACGACGATGGAGAGCGCGCGTGGGTGGGTGCCAGGTGGACGCACGGACCTTTGTGAGCATCGCGGTGATGAAGCGAGCGGCTGTGCGGATGGCACGTCTGTCGCCAGGCATATCTGGACCGGATGTGGAACAGGATGGAGTGGGCGGCGACATGGAGACATGGAAGGCGAGTGCGGCAACGAGGGTGAGCGGTATCTGGACGGGAAGCGTGACCATGATGGTGTTGGGTCGCGTCAAGGAAGCTTCTGGACGGCTACTTGTATCATGTGGGACAGGGCAAAACTGTGGGTATGATCAAGATCGCCGGTGTGATATAAACATCATGTCGGGCGTGCGACAGATCCACGTGCGACGCATAGCATTGGCCGGTACCGGGGGGGCTCCTGACCTGGGGATGGTCGCGCACAATGACCGGTCGTTATCAGGTTCCCGGTCAACTCCACTCGCTGATAGGCTCGATCAGATCAGTTGTTTATTTTAATCGCCATAGGATGCAAAGCGAAGAGGAACAGTACTGTGACCAAATACACTGCAGGTGCCGAGAAGCTCACCTGGTCGAATCGTGAATCGTGATTGCTTGCCTTGATTATAGAACGGAGCAAGCAGACAAAGTACACGCACGGCTCTGGTGGGTGTGACCCAGAGGCAACGCGACGATCCCGATTCGGACGTGCCACGTTCCATTCGCGCGAGACATGTTGATCCTCCCAGGCTTTTGTTTTCGCCGTTGGGTAACAGTCTTGGAGTGCCCCTCGGGATCAGCGAATGGGATCGACCGCCCAAGGTCATCATCGCCGATGGCGCACTTCGTATTCCGAGAAACGAACACACCACGACACGGAGACGCTCGCCTCGAACGCAGGCAATCAACGCACCCTGTCCAACGAGAACGCCCGGTGAAAAGACGCCGCTCGAAACAAGCAGGTGGATCGGATGTACAGTACACACAGTAACTCGAGTCCGCGAGATCGGGGAAAACGGGTCATTCGTTCCCCAAGGCCACGAACCGGCTCACACACACACAACACACAGGTAGAAGGAGGCATTGTCGGATTGAGAAGTAGGGAGGTGGCGTTGGTATACTATCACTTGTGTGATGTTCACTTCCTTGCACTGCAAGGTATCATGGAGAGCGATTTGTATTTTTGTCCGACAGACCTACCGTTTGTTCGGCATCTGCGAGTGAAGGAGCACGTTATTGAAGGAGGGAGAGAAGTACTTCAGCAAAAGGTTCTCACGACCCCCTTAGATAGTGGGGGTCTTTGCAAGGTGCCGGACCACGGTAGGTATCGACACGTCCAACGAACCCTCAAATCGCGACCGACCACGACCGTGTAAACACGCCCGACGGTCGAAAGGATGAAACACAAGTTGATTGGGCTACGTACTCACACCCCTTCCACAATCAGCCTCTCCGGCTTCTCCACCCACCCCCGCCACGTCTCCACAAACGCAGCCAACTCAGCCCCCTCGACGACCCGGTGATCCGCACTCCAGCTCACGTCTACCTTGAGTCGCCGCTCCCCACGGTTCCCCGTGGCATCCCACACTCCCTCGCTCACATCCCACACCCATCGCGCCCGTCCGATCGCCACGATCGCCACGCCACCCCCAGGGACGAGCACTGGACTGGCGTGTTCCCCCTGCCCGATCGCACCGACGTTGCTCATGCTGATCGTCCCGCCTCGTCGTGGCATCTCTCGCGGGGTCAGTCCACATGGGACTTGGCGACCGAGATAGGCAAGGTGCGTCACGCGCGAGGCGAGTCCGTGGATCGAGAGCGTCTGTGCGGCGCCGATCGTAGGCGTATAGAGCCCCGTCGGGGTGGACAGCGCGAGGGTGACATCGGCTGTGGGGCGAATGGTCAGCGTCGGCTTGCCGTTCGCGTTCGCGCCCAACGTGGGCGTGATGGACGCGCGGAAGAGAGGCCATTCCATCATGGCATTGGCGAGCGTTTTCAGGAGGAAAGGGAGATACGTCAGTTTAGTAAACGTAGCGCCCTCTGGGATAGATGGCGGCGTGGGTGCGGGGTGGAGTGCGGATGGATTGACCGTCTGTGATATGCGCGAAGGCGCTGGGGCCGATGATGGTGGTAGATAATGGGGTGGGATGTTCGCGTTCAGTAGCGGTAGCACACCGTGGAAGCGCGTGAGATCTAGCGAGGTAGAGTATCTATGCTAGATGTCAATATAACATTAGCGCTCGTCCACAGGCGGACACGTACCCGAATCTAGGTATCTCGAGACTCTGAGAAGCATGGATGGGATAGTGAGCCATGCGAGGAGGGAGACGACCGCCGGACGACGCACCTGTGTCATCGCTTTCCACATTCCATACCGCGTCCTGCCCAACTCGACCACAACATCCTTGTCCTCTGTCCGAACAGCGCGGTTGGCCGATTCCGCTTCTATCCCAGGGATGATACGCCCTCTAGCAATGAATGCCTCGACGTCCTTCTTCTCGACACGTCCGTCTCGTCCACTGCCCGGTGCGAGTGCAGTCATATCAATGCCATGCTGGCGCGCAAAGTGGCGCACGGAAGGCGTAGCGAGCACATGGTCCGATGTCGACGACATCGACCCCGCATTTGTTGGATCGAGGGGATGCTTATTGTCCGTGCGTGGTACGCTCACCTCCACCTCATCTCGCTCCCAACGTCTCGTCCCGGTTTCCCCCACCAACACGGCCGGATCCTGAGTCCCCGGAATAGGGATAGGCATCGTAGGCGCCGCCGGGGCCGACACGTCCGGGTTCGCCTGTGGATCATGCCCACCATCGTCCTCCTGCTCGACCTCGATGAGACACAGTCCCGCGCCCACTTTCGCAATCTCGCCTTCCTGGACCAAGAGCTGCTTCACGACGCCGTCAAACGGCGAGGTGATCTCGACGCTCGCCTTGTCGCTCTGGACCTCGCACAGCGTGTCGAAGTTTTGGACCTCTGACTGCGGCTTGACGGACCTATGACACCAACCCCCGCGCGTGGGGTCGAGGTTAGCAAAATGGGTGGTCAAGCACGAGGGTCGACGGACCACTTGATGACTTCGCATTCGGTGATGCCTTCGCCAATGTCGGCGAGCTTGAAGGAGTGGAGGACCTTTCGGGCTGCGAGGAGTGCGTGGGCGGTGTGGAAGTGAGTGCGGAGGAGAGGGCCACGGACGAGGGCGCGTTGGATTCGAATGGGCACGGTCATCGTGACACGCTCAAGATCCGATTCGGGAGGACTGGATTATATAACACGCAAGCGGGTTCTCGGGCCGGGAATGACCGTGCAAAGCAGTTGTTCACCACCAGCACCACGAAACAGTCGACACGCTCAGACATCTGTCAAGGCGAATGAGGTGTCGCGATACGAGTTGGAGTCCCCCCGATAGATCGCATTACCCTTTCCCCTCTACCATCACACGTTTAGCACCCATATCATTCGTACCGCGGGACACTTGTTGTTCGTGCACCCACGCATCGTCTACAACTTCTCCTTTATTTCTACCTGAGCATTTACACACTCTTCGAGTTCTGCTTTCGTTGAGGTAAGGAGGTATCTATGTCACCTGGCCTTACTTACGAAGCATCGTAAGCCAGATAAATTCTCATCTCATCTTCAGAACACTCCCCCACAGGATTGACTTGACCTATACACAATCAGGTTTAATAAATATTATTATTATCCACGGTGAGCCCTAGCCCGGGTAGTTTGCTGTTTTCTCTGTCTCTCCCTCTCCCTGCGCTCGTCACCATCTGTGCGTCCAATGGGTAAGCTTCAACGGGTGACCAAGACGATGGCCATCTAATTACCTTGACGAGCGAGGCACGCAGGGCACAACTGTCCTTGCCATTTGAGGTAACTTCCCTTCCGGCATTCACCCTGATATCCCACGCAAGGGAAAAGCCCATTGCAAGTGGGGCATTGTGCCCCAGGTGGGATGGTGGTTCCAGTCTCCTTACCACAGTTTGGACAGTGGTGGTAGCCCATGCCGCTATTGCTTTCAGTTGATGAGATGAGGTAAGGCTAGGAAGACAGTATGCAGACTGCTCGGGAGTGACTGGTTTCTACCTCTCCATCCTGGAAGCACGGTATTTATCCTCACCACTGCCGCGCGCTTGGTTCAGCGGGCGCGCATCACTATCCCATGTCATCTGTGCCGTGAGATACACCCCAGCCAAGATGCGCGTTCCATGGATCAGGTATGGCAGATGTAGGGTCATGCGGGCCTGTTCTGGTGGGAAGTGCAGTGAACGAGCGAGAAATGCAAGTGGACAACAGAGAGAGAACGCTGAGATCACGATGGACTATCTAGACGCCGGCATGCCACCTTTGCCAAGGCGCCTATGGTCGTACTTGCTGCAGTCGTTCCCTATTAAGTCGAACCACGGCCCACGGCCGTATCGCCAACGCCCAAACCTCGAATCGGCCCTTGCTAGACCATGTCCTCGCCAACGCGTTCTCACACCTCCACCAGCTCTCCACCCCATTCTGCCCTCGATGCAACCGTGCAAGCCGTCCACTGGGACTCCATCCTCCATACCGTACGTGACAAGGTCGGCGCGACGACCGCTCGATGGGGCCTGCAAAAGTCCGGAGGTTACAATGTCATTCGTTTCCTTCATCTGGACGACGACCAGGTCGTCGTGCGCCTCCCCCTTTATCCCCATCCAGAGCTCTCCGGTCCAATGACGCCAGAGATAATGGATCGAAACGTCAGGAAGATCGCCAGCATGCTCGCGTCGATGGAATACGTCGCTGCTCACACCAGCATCCCAGTCCCGCGCATCATTCACTCGTGCCTCGATCCAGAGCTTGGTGATGTCCGATCCCCTTATGTCGTCATGTCCAAAGTAGAGGGCACGTCGCTGTGTGAATTCTGGGACGACATGCCGGACGCCCAACGCGATATTGTGCTAGAACAGGTCATCGATATCCTGCTTGAGCTGTCCAAGCTCCGTTTTCCCAAGATCGGCAGCCTTTTCAAGACTGGAGATGGTGGTGTGCGCATCGAGCCTTCCCCAGAGGACGGTGACGTTCCAGAGGCGGTCTACACGAGCGGTACAGATCAATACGTGGCCATCGTCAACGCGTATCTCCAGAAAATACAACACGACCGGTTCGGCGACATCGCCAACGAGGTCGAATACACCCGTTACTGGTTCATGCGTTCGCTCATTCCGTGCTTTTACGACAATTCGCTTGATACCCACGGATTCCCGCTCACGCATGGCGACTTCCACTCCCAAAATATCCTCGTCGTAGACGTCGACACGCATCCCCGCATCACGGCTATCATCGACTGGGACAACACGGCTACGACGTCCACCTCCTCTTTCGCTCAGTATCCCTTCTTCATCGTCGATCATCCTGCGTGGCCTGAAGACCACCCTCTCCGTCCACGGAACGTCCGTGACCAAGCCTCGTTCAACCGTTTACTCGAGAAAGCAGAGCGGGAGAAATGCCAGGACACCGCACCTTGCTTGTCTCGCGCATTTGCCAACTGCCAAGGACTCTACCTGTTCGAACAATGCACCCG
>QGOH01007251.1:0-12967 GCA_003313155.1 Boletus sp. MG95
CCTTGGGCAGAGCGCAAAAACGCAGATCCAGCGGTTTCGAGAAAGATTGGGGGCGGCGCCCATTAGTGGGCCATCGACAAGCCAACATCGCTGGTCCTGGTAATACTGAGCCCACCCACACTACCCTCCTCGAACTCTCATAAGTGAAGTGGCACGGGTCAGCGGGTGAGAGACATCAGAAATGCTCCCACCTACAAGCTCCTGTAGCTCATAGTCGAGGAAGGCATCATTCAGAGACAACACGAGCAGGAAACCTGGGAGAAATTCAAGAAGCCGAAAGGAGAGGGATGGGGACAACCGGACGGGAATTGATCCGGCCATCGTATTACCACTGATTGACATGCGATTTACAGGAGTGGAACTAAGTGGCGGCATTACGAGCACTGTGAAGGGCGCCGCTGCATTGCTGTGTTTGCTTCGATGATCCGCTTGAAGCACTGGTCGAACCAGACATGTTGCTCGCGTTGAGTCCACGAAAGTTGTGTCGGTGGTAATAATTCTCGACTCCTTTGGCACCGCTGATCTCATATCCTTCCCTCCATGGGACCGATGCTCATCGTGTTCTGCGCTTGCCATGCTGGCCAAGACCCTGACTCATCGGGAAGCCCAGCGCTGTTAGGTATGTTATCCATCTCATGAACTGTGGTCGACGCAATAAGAACGCTCATCGTAGCGTCAATCGGGTATCCGGAGTGGCTGCCCTGTCAAGTCCGAGCATCTTCCCCGAGGTACCCCGCATACTCGCCGCCCGAACTCGCTACACCCGTCTCATCTGGTTCAAGCAGCGAAGAGCAGTTCAGGAAATGGCTCGATGAACTCCACCGTCAACATTCGTGCATTGGAAAATGGGAGAGCACCAGCAAGAGCAGGATGAGGTGACTCGTCCACATCGGTCGTGTCTGGACACTGTTATCACGCCCACCCATGCGACCGGATGATGTTGCCCGAAATGGCTGCCCTCCGTGGGTCACGTATGGACGATGAAGACATACAACAGCAATCTCGTTCAACATGTTCGCCTTTTCGTGTCTCATCGGTCGCCTGGACCGATAAGGCCGACACCGGCGAAGTAGCGAATACCTCCTCTGTCCTGCCATCCCGAGGTTCCGTGAGACGGATACGACGGTCCACGCGTTTTCCACCGTACCGGAGGCGTAGTAAACATCTGAGGGGAGTAGCACACTCCCATTTCCACGCGCAGTAGCACGCTCTGACCGGCGCGTGAATACTGGTCACGTCCAGGCACCCGTATCGGGTGGAAACGTAGTTGGTGTCCCATTAGTTCATTTCTTATCTCTCGCGCACAGCTTATAGCACTTGAAATTGAACCTCGTAACAGAGCAGTATGGTGAATGTGTCAAATGGGAGATCCGTGGCCAAATTCGAGGAAGTAAGACGATACGCCGTAACGACAACAAACGTAAGCATAACAAGCAAGTAGTAGAGTCACGGTAAAGTGTGGAAGGGATGGCCAACCACTAGCGTATGTATAACATACGTAAGTTTTCCAGGAGTTGATCCGGGGAAACGTCCTCGCCAATTTGCACCGTGATGAGTTGGTCGGCGGCAATACGCTGATAGACATGGGCGGATTGATTCAAAGCAAGTAAGAGTGCTCCAAATGGCTGTCTGAGAGCGGCGATGAGCCTCGATGCACTTTTGTGTCGGGCAGAGTCCGACAGGGAGATGCCCGGGTCCAGTAGGCGCCTGAACCACGGATGCACGAGGACCATGTCGCGTGAGCCGGGCAAGTCCTCCGTTGTCTTCAGCTCGACTTTCCCGAGCAATGGCGATGTAATAGTGTAGCTACGGGAATCCAGACCCTGGGAGACGGACGACGGGAAACAAATGCATGACAACTTGAGACGGCCGTGGAGGATTTCAGGCTGTGGTGAGTCAACTAGGCGGTCATGAAGCCTTACAGCTGAATTGAGAACGGCGGGGGGCAGACTCGAAACCACCGAGGCAGGCAGCCCCGCACCCCCGATCGGATCGGGGATGTGGTGAAATTCTGGCTGCTGGTATACGGTGAGCTCAGCAGGGAGGCAGGTGTTGTATTCAGATGGTTTCCCTGTCCAAGCCAGGATGGTGACGTCGGCGGATTGGCTAAGTAACGCCTCCAAGAGGCGACCAAGCGCACGAGGCGCTTCATCGTCGCCGTAGATGGCTTCCATAGTGACCTTGAAGATACCCAACAAGGAGTAGGCCATGTCCTCCCTCTTGCTAGCGTTGCGTGCCGAAGCTAGGCGGAGCTTCTCGCGTGCGTATTCGGATCCTGGCTTGAGGGCGGCAAAACGGACCGCATCGAGTTTAGTGACGAGTTCCATCCCACGTTGGATGGCACGGTGATCCTTGTGATTGGTGAGGTTGCCAGTGGTGTCTGCGTGATGGGGATGAATGGGAAGATACGGCTGCCAGTCTTCCGTGTAGAAATGGATAGCCTTGGACGCAAAATACTCCTGCAGGGTCCATGAACGCTCGTTCCACCGACACTCCCTGAACTCCTTCAGCAGTTCGTCCAGAATATCCAAGAGGGTGGTGGCGTCAACCTCCAGCCGGCTACGTACGCCTTTGAGATGAACTATCGTGAGCGATGATTCGGAATACCAGCTATACATGGACCGCAGCGACAGGTTCAGCACCTCTTTGTCAGTCTTGTTGATACAGCATGTGTCGCTCCAAGCCCACCAATAGCCGTGATCATGGGTTTTCTTGCAGAACGTTCGCAGCTTCATGTGTGGGAGTGACTCTGTGAGTTTGTCCACCGATCTCTTCTCGACGTCACGGAACTCAGGTTCACCATCATGTTCCCATGTGTGGGACAAGGTAGAATAGTAGAAGTACTGCCGGACGGCTTCTTCCCAGTTGGTATTACCAGTGACCAGTGACTCCGTCGGGGATAAAATGAGGTCCCTGTACTTGAGATCCGCTCTAAACGCCTCTTGTTGCTTGTCCCTGTCGCAGAGACGTCCGCTTTTGGTGTGGATCAGTATATGCGGCCGTGATCGAGTAAGGGTGGTCTCGACAGCTTTGATGATGATTGCCCTCGTCTGGGCAGGCTTCACCCCTTGATTTCGTAGCTCTGCCAACATGATATTCTTAGATCATGTACTGCAATGCAAAAAATATTTACCAATTGATTTTGCATCCTTAGAATCTGCAAGGCACCGAATCACCTCGTCCAGTGCTTCAGCTGCTTCATGATAGTCTTGGTGTAGATATAGTGCTGCATGCCTCCTGTCATGGCCCCAGGGAGAGTAACAATTTATTCTGATTGCCTGGTAGAAATTGGCATGGAATCATATAAGATGCAGGAAGATGCAATAGAGACTGTACCTCATCTGCATCTTGCAAGGCTGCCATCCAATTATCTTGACCAACTTTTGCATGTGCTTCACTTCGCTTGAGGAGCAGGGCATATTTTGAATCTGGGTCTCCTACCAGGGGTTCTACAGCTTTGTACTGTCTGATAGCTTCCTTGTAGTCTCCACAATTCAAAGCTTTGTCACCAAGGCCCTCAAGCTCTTTAAGACAATGTTTTCCAAATGCTGTAAGGAGGCATTTGAATCATTTTTCTTGATATCAATATTTTTACTACACACCTAAGGCCCAGGTTGAGAGTTCTGCATGGGTTGCAATTTCCCTCTGATAGGTATCCTTTACTTTAAGGAAGAGGCCTGCAGCTTCTGAATTTCCCTTGTTCAGTAGGAATTCACATTTTCTCTGTTGGATCTGGATTCCGAGGCCACTGAACTTCCATCCAAAGATCTTGAAGAGCAAGTTAGCATCTATCAATTCATACTTACAGAAGGAAAATGAAGTTACAAATGAAATGGTTCGCATTTCTGGGGTTTCACCATAAGGGAAAATGGATGATACTCGTGCCCTGTTGAAAGACTGCATTCCAGCCTCAAAGTCCTTCTTAGACAAGTGCATGTTTGCCTAAAGATATTGGAGTTGAAGTAACACAGTGCCACCACAATGAGTACATACCTGAACAAGAAATGATAGCTTTTCATCCTCTTTCAACTCACTGATATGGGATGTTTCTTCTTCGTACTTCCCAGACAAACAAGAAAGAATGCTCTGCCAATGAACATTACTCGAGTAATTGAAGCTTTAGGATGTCACAAACCTGGATGACTTTCAGAAGGAATGTGTGTTTACCTGAGTCATCAGTCTCAAGTACTTTTGGAATCTCCTGCCAGGCCAATTCATGCTCCTTCTGGTGAATGAAGGCCATAGTCTTTGCAATCTGACCTATTGCTGATGTCTGGATGAGGAGAGACTGATTACATCTTCAAGTGAACACAAGTATCCGAGAGAGTTAATGGAATGTTACCTGATTGGCATCCTTCAGTGCCTCGCTCCCCTTTCCTAAACGTCCTCGTAAAAGAGCCCGGTTAGCAAATGCATCGTGATTAGGCGCAGCTGCAGAGTCCTCAATTTCTTTTGAGAACACTTCCTCTGCATACTCTAAGTAGCTATGGAGCCATGGTTTGACTGCTCCATTGCTGATGCTCATGAGAGGTAACGAGAAAGTGGACTGCAGATAACAGTAAGGCGAATAGATTGACGACGGAACCATGAGCGGGCACTCACGGGAGGTGAATCCTTGACCGTATCCTGTTTGCGATGCGCACACGATTCGGCGGACTCCGTGGTAGTCTAGTGCTCGATCATCGGATTTGGGTAGCCACAAGGGAGTAGAGGTGCTCACATCAAGGAAGTAGGAGGGGCCAGTAAGAAGCTTTCGAAGATTCCAAATGGTGAACTTTGTGTCCGCTCCGGCCACGAGTAGGTCGCTCCCAGGAGAGAACGCAATGCATGATATATTTCCGTTATGTTTAAGGGTATCACCGAGTTGGTGACCGGTGGCTGTATCTCGAAGTACGACGATATCATTCGAAGAATACGCAATGAGTTTGCTGTTGGGTGATAGAGCGATGGACGAGGGGTGGCTGCCACCGCGAACCGGCCATTGGTAGATTACGGTTCCATCTTTAGAATCAAGGCGTTTAATTTGACCCTGGGACACAGCGAAGATCTGCGGGCGAGTCGGATCGGCGAACCAAGCAAGCGTAATATTGGGGAAGGAGAGGGTCGACGTGACCGTAATCGGGATGGTGAAGAGCTTTTGCCCAGAACTGGTGGCGTAAATCCGGACTGAGCCAAAGAGCGTGGCTGTAGCGATGCGCGCGCCACAAGGACAGAACTTGACTGCGACCACGTTATACTCATGTTTGAGCGGTCCAAGGTCCGGGCGCCTGTTGCCCGTGGATACGTCCCACACGTCAACAGTGCGGGCATCCGATCCCGTTACAACCCACCGCGAGTCTAACGAGATATCAACGGTCCTCACACCATCGATGGGATGGTGTACCACCTTGGCTGGGACTCCCCCACGCATGTTCCAGATCGTGAATCCATCAGTCGTACCAGTGACGATCCGGCCCCCATCTCTGGACGTGGCGACGGCGAGAACACCAGTGCTTAATTCGATTGTCTCTCCCATCAGATTATCATCGAGACGGCGTAGCTGAACCGCGCTCTCCTCGCAGCTGACGATACGGCGGCTTTTAGCGTCAGGTAGGAAGGCTAGTGCCCGTATTTTAGAATTGATGTTTATCTCGACCTTCATCGTATCTTGGTGGATAGTCAAATTCGAAGCCAGCACGATACCCAGGATGGCTGGTACGTACCCTTCGTTGGAAACCAACTTTGTAGGAAACTCAGCTCTGCCAGCAGACAGTCAGCGTTGCTTGCCCGAGGGATACAGCAAGTCAGCGGAAGAACAAGACGTGGGTCAAGGGCGGACGTTTGCCTCTCACAATTGCTCTATCTATGGCTTCCGGCATGATGTCACCAACCGCGTGTCTTTCATGGTTGCGGTGACAGATGACTTGATTTGGCAAAGCCGCATAACACTGGGTGCGAAGATGATTTCGGTGTCCGCAGGATCAGATAGGGGTCAACATCGCAAGAAACACTCATACCAAGGGAACACATTCATGTTATATCGTGGCAATTATATCCAAGGTTGATCCTTCCATCGAGCTACTGATGAACTTTCCCGGCTTCACGCTGAACCATTAGCGCAGGTTCATCAACCTGAATCAAGATACACAACTAGGTGACCTAGGTAGAGGATGAGCTGAATTGTGTATTAAGGCGCAACAGGATGCACACCGCTCGATCGAGCTAGTCCCCCGTGAGTAGAGTCGATGCAAGACAGTTCTGCTTCCTTCCGATCTCAGAACCAACCTCGTCCTGTGGTTATGCGAGATTATTGTGGAACTCATCGAAGAGGTGTGGCTTCATGAATAAGAAGTCGATAACCCTAATGGCGAGTATCAAGCGCAGGATTCACATGTTGAAACGCGGGTGAGACGACATAGCGTCAGGTATGCCGCTTATCGCGTTGCGATGGGCGTACCAGCGTCCTTGACCACGAGCCCGCAGTACACCAGGCACATTACGCAAAGGCGAAACATTCCACACAAAAAATTCGCCACCACTACACGGCAAGGACATCAAGATCAGGACGACTGATGAAAACAAGGAACGCACGTCCGCACTCTGGCACATAGCCCACTGCTGTCTGCGTGCCGCGATGGACACTGTCCACGTCGCCGTACTGCCTATCAGCCATGCTTTTTCTTGTACTGAATGTACTGAAAACGGCCCGGAGCGCGTTCACGAGATCAGTTTGCACATGTGAAGCGACGTTACCGGTTTGGGGCTGCAAAAAGCAGCAATTACGCCCAAGAACTTTGTGCTCAATATACCCCGTCAGACGACAGAATATCAAGAAGCGCATATAGTGGGGCAGTCATATTGTCTCCAGTCCGCAGACGGGTAAGCAAAAAAGATCAACGACCGGGATTGGGATGGCTCACACCTCGGGTGAGAACCGAGAGAACATCTATAACTGAGGTTGAATGCACTGAGGGACCAAGTGTAGATGGGGCAATTACGAGGAGTGGGAACAGAATCGGGAACAAGCACGAGCACGTACGGAGTGGCATTGGATGAACCCACCAACGGGTAGGAAAATCCAGGATCATGAATACAGTCCGTGGTGACCTCGAGTAAGGTGATTTTGGAAGTGGCTGCTGCCGCGGGTCCACGCTCGCAATGAAACAAGAGGAAAAACTGGGGGAGGCGTTGTGACACATGAGGAGGATAATAGATGGTGATGCTGGCGCTGTCAGCTGCTCAGTGTGAAGCGATCTGTCTCGGGATCACTGGGACGAGGTAGAAGCTTGGAGAAGTGTAAGCACGTTGGACGCGCGATTTGCTAGCAAACAGGGACAATCCAAACAAATCTGGGCTGATGCAAGAGACCGCTGAGAGAAAACCGTAACGGGGCAACAGCGCGAAATATACGAGTGTTTTCATGGTCCGTCTGTGAGTCGTTTTATGATGAATGTTGAAACGTCGATGGTATGTTGAACGCGGTACGCGGATGTTGTATTGAAACCCAGATCGACTCCATCGGCTCAACACCCACCAGATACATCCGCGCTTCGATCCCTTTTACGCTCACGAAATGGTACAGCTCGAGCGAGCGGGGCACTACTCGCGCGTCAAGAAATGAGTCCTCGATCGGCCACATGCCCCTTCCCCGCACGGGCTAGGGCAAAGCTGGACTTCAAAAGTGACCCCTGCATCCCATTGACGTTCCCTTGTCATCCATACCCCATCTTGACAAGCGTCAGCGCGGCAACAAGGCACGCTAGCCCTCCCCCCTACCTAACCCAAGCACAAAAGAAAATCTGCAGAGTCGACGCGCCACGGCCAAGAGAAGCCTAGGGATCACAGGACTCACGACGGGGTGGGTCGTCTCGACCGTAGCAGCCATCGTATCCCTGCTATTGCGCACCACCGAAATGGTCCACAGGATACACACTCTTTCGTCGAGGTCTTTCGGGTTGAAACGACCTGACCTTCGGATCTCTCTTTCCCCTGACATTGTCTGATTATGCTTATTCCCAGTTCTAACCTTGGTGTGTGTGGACAACACAGAGACGACGCTCGCGAGAAGATGTGCGTATCCACTAGGGGCCGGATAGCAGTTATCCCACTGAGCCGGTGAGGTAAAGTTGCGTGGGATATGCGTCAAAAGCGAATAACAGTCCCTCCTAAGTAGATCAAAGAATCGAAGGAGGGTCCTTCGGCGCAGTTTGCGAGTCATTATGATCACTTAAATCCAAATTTTTGTCTGGCCCTTCGGAACTTTATCCGCCGATCCGGGATACAACTTGTTTTTCAAATGTCGTCAGCATAGCAAAGCCGGCTGAAATTCGATGCCACAAGAAATTTGAACCAGACCCCCAAGTGGAGCTTCGTGAAACCATCCTGACCATACGAAATCCCTCCCCCGCCGTCGCGACCGTTCAACTCATTTGTCTTTTGATGCCGAAATCCTACTACGCATACCGACCGTGTTATACGGGAACACGGAACGTGCGTCGTGCGACGTAAAAGCGTATCAGCATCGAGGTAATCGGTCGAATTCAACTTCATATCACATCTTTCCAGATCAAACTCTACCCTTCCGAGCGTCACCGAACATGCGATACTGCTCGAGGCTGACTAAATAGCCACGCTTTCTAGCCAAGATCGAAGGCATCTTCCACGACATATAAAGACCCAAAAACCGGTGACAAACTGGTCACGAGTCTTATGCACGCTCGCGGGTAAGTTGGGCACCGACCGCTTCCGGCTGAGTTACAAGCTTCCATTTGAAGTAGATCTTGAATATCGTAACCGAGCTTCCCCCGTGTGCTGAAGCTTGATTAATCAAAACTCGTCCACATTTCTTCCCCGTTATTCCAAAACACTATTCACCTTCCATTCATCGCTATCCATACCTGGATCCGTCACGTACACAAATCGTTATTTATTGTATACAACAACTCAGTTGCAATCCAAGACAAATATTCAGATAATTCAATTGTACCGCTCGGTAAGGATGGTTTCGATGTGCTCGTTAGCTGATTGAAATTCGATCGCACGTCAGAACGATGACAATGATTGAAAATAAAATCGACTCATAAAACTTACCTCTCTCCCGGACCTGCCTTTCCTTGTACTCATCCCAGGCATCGCGCTTCAAACATTGGTCAAGGTTCAATCGATAGGATCGACAAGAAATCAGATCATGCACACGTACCCCCTTGGTCTCGGCCAAATGAGTGATGGCAGCAGCGGTAGCGGCAGCGCTAGAAAGACCGATATTAAATCAGCACATGACCCGGGCACTCGATGGCCAAAGGGTGTGCTTACAGTAGCTCCTTGGCCTTGGCGTGGCTGTCAGGCTTGCCGTTCTCAGCAACGTGGTTCTCGTAGGCCTTGGCAGCCTAGATGGGATGCAACAATGTACAACAACGGTTGGCGTGGCGAGATACAACACGGATAAAGAAACAAGCACGAACCTCGTATGCAACAGCGCCAGCGAGCGCGTCGTGGGTCAAGCTGCCCCTGTTGTGCTGTATCACAACGCGGATCAGTACTCCAGGGCAACATCAACGCCACCAATCCAGGCATAGACAATGACAGAGACGTACCACTTCGTCGTGAGAGTCCTGGAAAGCGTCGAACCAACCCATGATGATGTTATCGGTGAAGTGAGAGGAAGAAAGAGAGATGGGGATACGAACAAGGCTCCGACGAGAGCACCTTAAATACGCCTCCTGAGGTATCACCCTAGCAACCCAAAACAGCAAATGACCCCCATCCGCAGTCTGTTGGTTATTCTTGTCTGACCCTCGTTTCGAGACACTGCCAGCGCGATCGATAAGCCAGCTAGCTGTTGACAGGCACGACGGTGGCATCTGGACAGAAAAAAAGAAGTTCTGGCTCCATTCCATTCCATCCCTGATTCTGATTTCTCTTTCATGTCGTGACATCGCCTGACAACACTCCACAAGGGAGAAAGTCGCGTCTGTCTGATGGAGTTTGATGGCATATAGCGCTCATATGGATAATGGTCGTGATTCCTTTGACGGCGATCGAATTGCGCCTGATGACTTCCCGCAAGATCTGACGACGTTCTGATGGATTATGGTAGCATCCTAAGCCGAAGACAGCACCTGCATGCATGGCGCAATCCAAATAAGCGTGACCGTGTCAACGTGGGACAATGGAACGTCCCGAAACCATACCTCCTGTCAAGACCGGAAATGGACTCAGCCGATCAGACGTGGCGAACGATTACATCACTCAGCAGGGTGGTCGGATCTACGCCATCGGTTTACGCTCCGACCCCACGACGGGAAAGCTATGGAAATACAAACACCAGCGGTGGTACTATAATGAGCTTCCCGAATTGTAGGCATCAGGCCACCATGCTCACCAGCTGCAGGGCGTTGTTCGGCTCGGTATCGACTAGTGGACCATCCTGACATCGCCTTTGTTCCACATGATGGCGTGACTTTCACATTGGAAAGGAAATTGTTCCCATCTACGATCAAGTATGAGAAACACGAGCGGAATGTTTCACACTGAATTAAATATCGAAGTCGGGGGTTGCTCTGTGCCCTCGTTCCCCTAACCACCATCCATGGAAGCGACGGGATGGTGTAGTGAATAGAGGGCATATAACTTGAATGACGAGATACGGCAAGTAATAGCTGCCTTGGTAGCGCGACTTACATAGCTTAGATGAAATAATGATCCAGGCTGTAACATTCTTGAATGGTACTAGTCAATATCAACACGTGTTATCTCGAGGCAAGGTCTCAAGCCCTGAGCTGTGCACGCAGGTTGGCCTCCAGAGGGCCCCTAGGACGAATGTATTGTACATAGGCACCATCTCTGCCAAAAAGGTATTAGACGTTGAACGAATACTTGGATCTTGTCGACCGCAACAAAAGCACGTACTGCAACACGCGCTTGTCCTCCTTGAGCTTGAGGTACTCCTCACGGTTGACATTTGTGAATCCCCACTTCTTGGAGACAATAATCTTCTGACGACCGGGGAACTTGTAACGAGCACGGCGGAGAGCCTCCTGGATGACGTGAGCGTTGTTGTCCTTGCAGCGAATCGAGAGGATGATCTGGCCGATGTTGACTCGGGCGACCGTGCCATATGGCTTGCCCCAGGCACCACGCATACCAGTCTGGAGCCTAGAAGCGCAAGTATCAGAGAACGGTCCTATCAACGACCACAGCATGCGCACCTATCAGCTCCAGCACAGGACAACATCTTGTTGATCCTCAGAACGTGGAAGGGGTGGACACGGACACGCAAGTGGAAAGAATCCTTTCCAGACGTCTTGGTGACATACTTGTTGGCACAGATACGAGCAGCTTCCAGTGCTTCTGACGAAAGCTGTTCATACTCATCCGAAACAAGATGGCAGCAGAATGGGAATTCGTCGACAGATGCACGCTTGCGTCCCAGATCGAAGATACGGATCTGAAAAGGAGGGTCCAAGCTCAGAATCGGAGGAATGGGTGATGGTGATTGTGGGAAAGAGACATACCTTGGGATCGGGAACACCACGGTTATACCGACTCTTGGGGTAGGGCTTGTTCTTGCAGTAGCGGTAGCAACGAGCTGGGCGGCGACCCATTTTAGCGGATTATCTGGACACAGAATCAGCAACAACATTGCGCAGTAGGTGGCCTCTCGAGTCGCCGTGCCGTATCACCCGCCTATGAAGCCTACAGTCCATCCACATGGCTTGCATTGCATCCACCATGGTTGGTACGTATCCTTCAATTCTACCGCCCGTTTCCGTCAAGGGTCGCGGTAACACAACGGCACGGCGAGAGAAGGTAGAAATTATACTCACAAAATACACGGGGACGTCGAGGGGGAAGAAGGGGAAAGCGATGGAGGATACTTATAAGGTGGGAATTTCGGGCGAGAGGATGACAAATGTGCTCAGCTGAGTAAGGTAGCACAGCAATGACTAAGCCGGCTTCGGAATATCTCTCACTCGGTCTGATTCATCCACGACGCCCAGTAATCGTGAACCTCAGGCATCAATTCAGCGGCAACAGCCTACCCGACGGCTCTACTTCAGGGACGAGGAGTGGGGAGGAGGAACGTGTGTGGCATCCCGTTGCTCGCTCTGCGACGTAATCGTTGCCAATACTCCGTCCACGGTGCTCCAGCAGCTAATCACCAGTCGCCTAGAAGGTTTGTGCAGGGTGCAAAGTGAAATATTTTACACGATAGCCTCGAGAACGCTTGCCTGAGGATCCATCAAGATTCTCCTTCAAATGATGGACATTCAAGAACGTACTCGGGGCGCATCCCACATTGCGAGAACCTGGCAGGAAATTTGTATCTAGCATGACGCCGATATCATGGCACGAAGGCTCAATCAGCTCTGTCGATGAGCAAGCACGACGGTGAAATACAGTCCAAACAAAATAACCGAGATCTAAGGTGATAGGGCGTAGTCAAGATAGACGTGCTCGGGTCTCATATAGTAGAGAACTCAAACCTTGCTCTCGCGACGAGCGCGGAATGGTGCAGGATTCCATGAGGGATCTGACCTCCAATACCTCATCAAGCGACATCGGCGCGGCATGTAGCTGTGTGGCACCATATTCCCATCCGCTCCTTTGACAAACAGGTCAATGGCGATTAGTACACCCCCCTCAGGGCCGTCCACGTTGAGTGCACCGAGCAAGATCTGTGTTCGTGCATCTCGCGTGGGTCAAGTCACATCAACGAGTGTAGCTTCGCGAGTGAGGGATATAGTGTAATACCCACCTCGACCAAGAGATCAATTACACTATAAACCTGCACGCATCGATAACCAAACCAAAGCTATTCGGATTAGCGCCTCAGAAGAGAAGAAGAGTTTTGAAACTGCCTGACCTTATCGAGATGCACCGAGATTATGCCACGAGGATATGGGCGCAAACCCATGGGCATAGGCGTAAAGTACCAGTACAGTGCAGGGCTGTCGGGTCTTTCATGACTGCGTCACTCCTGACCCCA